>JAVDPK010017135.1:0-14298 GCA_034780415.1 Cichlasoma orientale | reverse complement strand
TCATATTCAGTGATGCGTGAACATCGTTTTCATATTCTTCGTTGTTTGGAGTATAACGCGCAGTGTTAACTGTGATCTGCTGCTTAACTCTGTGCGATGCGCAGTGCCGCACACTTAAGCATCATTTGAAGTGCGATTCATCATAGAAGAACACGATTAATGGTTTCAAATGCCTTTGTTTAGACAGCTTTTGGCATTATCCATTAAACAGGGAAAAAATTAATTTTATATCTTAGTGTTTCTTAGTTCTTAGTCGATTAGTCTAATTTTTTCCCTTATATAGTCGACTATTAAATTAGTCGCCAGGAACATCCCTAGTTTAGTTATGTTTTCATCCCTTTGTGTGCTTGCTTCCTGTTTTATTTTGACAGTCTTTTGTCCTGTGCACTTAGTGTTTAGTTTTGCTTCCCCTTGTCTCACCTTTGTAATTATGTTCAGCTGTGTCCCCAGCTCAGTTCTAGAAATGTGATTTTGTAGTTTTACTCACCGTGAAAAACTGGCGAAACCTTAAAAAACGTTTCAGAGCCTTTGAGTCGAGCTGGTGAGAAGGAGAGAAGAGGGGAGAGGTCATTTTCTTGAGTTTTCCTTTGGACTGATGAACGTTCTCTTTGGGTTGTTGTGGTTCTGGGTTTTTGACCCAGCATTTTGGGTTTGACATTTTAGTCCCCATTTATTTTTGTATGTTTTTGCTTATGTTGTTTGTCCTGCTCATTTGGAGCTTAGTAATAACCTGAGGTATGTAGATGACACTGTAATCATTTCAACATCTGAAGAAAACAGAAAATAGACACCATCATCAATGAGAAGCGCAGCTGTTCCTGAACATCATGAAAACTGAGCCAGTGATCATCTCCACAAAGAAAGACCATCCAACAGGTAACATCAGACTGAAGGATGCTGTTCTACTACATCAGGTTCAGATATTTGGTACTGCTGTGAGCAGTGATTGAAGATCACTAGATGAAATCAAGATTCCAATTCAAGATTGCAATGACAAAGAAGGCATCTGAGGCGCCTACATTACACCTATCCTCATGCTGGAAGCGAAGCATGGAAATAACCAAGGAAGCTGATGTGCTTCATCATGAGGATGATGAGAATATCATACACTGAAAGACTGACTGAAGTTTAAGAAGAGTAAACATCAAAAGATCGAGAGAGCGGGGGCACTGTGGAGCATGTAAGACGTGTCTGCGGGAACTCCTTTGGAATGTGACAGTTTAATCCTTTTTTTGCATGATTTTTTTTGAATAATTTTCAACACCCACAAGTACTGCTAACTTTCACGGGACACCTGTTACCAACTCAGCTTTACAAGCCTTCGGAAACATGGCGGGGAAAATCCGACCCCTCCAGGGTAGGCTGCAGCAAATCACGCCAGTCGCCAGAACCTGAAGCTACTCCCGAACCCGGTACCAATGACCGGCTGTTGGAGCGCATGAAGGCTATGCTTGGGGGAATATGTTCAGACCTTGTGAGTAAATCTGACGAAATAGTATCTGAAGCAGTGAAGAGAGACATTACGACTGCTCTCGCCCCACTAGAAGCCAAAATTATGGTGCATGACCAAAATAATGCGGTTCTTGAGGACTCAGCAAGTGACCAGAGTGACAAGCTAATTAGCTTGGAAACGAAGATCTCCTGACTCACGGATATGGTGGACTCTGTCAAAAAAATGTGAGGACCTAGAAGGGCGCTCTAGACTGAACAATGTACGTGTGATCGGTGTCCCTGAGGGATCTGAAGGCACCCGCCCGATGGTTTTCATGGCTACTCTGCTGCAGAACTTGTTTTGCCTGGACAGCAAACCGTCCCTTTGTTGTCAGAGTCAATATGTTCCAGCAACGTAGCGAAATCCTGCGAAAGGCTGGGTCGTCCGCCCCTCTCCTGTATAATGGGAAAAAGATTT
Source organism: Cichlasoma orientale (assembly GCA_034780415.1). Lineage (NCBI taxonomy): Eukaryota > Metazoa > Chordata > Actinopteri > Cichliformes > Cichlidae > Cichlasoma > Cichlasoma orientale. The sequence continues at coordinate 12,389 of JAVDPK010017135.1, read as the reverse complement.
CAATTTTTCCAGATTTCACTACTGTTGTCTCAAAAAAGTGGGCTGCCTTTACTAAAGTCAAGCAAGTGCTCCATTCCTGACCCACCTCATTTGTCAACCAAATTTTCAGATTGCTTGGTACACTTCTAATTTATCTAACTTTCTGTTATGTCTTCATCTTTAATAGGAGGGGACCTCCAATTTTCCAGTTTTAACTGTAAAGGGCTCAACAACCCTGTCAAACACGGCAAGGTACTACATGTGTCCTTCCGCGTTTTTTGTATTTATTTCAATGTATCCCAATCTTTCTTACCAATTCTTTCTTTAAGCAGTTAGATGCTCTTATGTCTGACTTTCTTTGGAAAGGGAAGACTCTGAGGCTGTCTAGGCAATACTTGCAAGGTCCTAAATCACTTGGGGGAATGGCCCTACCTAATTTTAGGTACTACTATTAGGCCTCCAGTATTAGAGTTTTTAAAACTTGGCTCAATTGTAGAGCCTCTCCTCCCCCCGCCTGGTTAGTCATGGAGACAAATTCTGCTAAACCAGTGTCTCTCATGGCCCTGCTGTATTCACCAATTCAATCTTCCACCGTTGCATATACAAAAACCAAAATAGTTCGAATGTCTCTTAAGATCTGGACCCAATTCCGGCGCCATTTTGGCCTTCAGCTTCTATCCCCTCATGCACCTATCGCAGCAAATCATATCTTTCCCCCCTCTCTTGTTGAAAAACCTTCATGATTTGGTCTAATTTAGGCATATGGCAGTGGCGGTGGCACAGTGGGTAGGTGCTCACCCTGCAACCGGAGGGTGCTGGTTCGAGTCCCCATCTGAGCGCATGCTGTCATTGTGTCCCTGGGCAAGACACTTAACCCACATTGCCCAAGTGTGAATGTCGTGTGTTTGGTGGTGGTCAGAGGGGCCGTAGGCGCGGATTGGCAGCCACGCTTCCGTCAGACTGCCCCAGGGCAGCTGTGACTACATTAGTAGCTTACCACCACCAAGTATGATTGAGGTATGAATGAATAATGCACGAAATTGTAATGTGTCTTTGAGAGCCTTGAAAAGCGCTATATAAGATTAATGCATTATATGGACCTTTAAGGACTTATTCATTGATAATGTCTTTGCCACCTTTGCACAAAACAGATTTGCTCTTCCATCACATCACTTTTTTAGATATCTTCAAATTCGCAGTTTCACTCACGGTAACTTCCCCACTTTTCCTCATCTACCTGTAGACTCTGACCTGGACTCTTTGTTTGTGCCCACTACTAGGCTAAAAGACTCTATCTCGACTCTTTATAATTTAATTGCTTCGATACGTCCGAAATCTCTAAACCTGATTAGGAACCTTTGGGAACAGGATATTGGGGAGAATATATCAGATGAGCTCTGGTCATGTATGTTGACATGAGTATAAATCCTCGATTTGTGCTCGGCACTGTCTTATTCAATGCAAACTGGTTCATCGTGTGTATTATACCAAATCCCGTCTATCTAAAACTTATAGTTCTGTCTCTTCAACATGTGACAGATGTCAACAGCCCCCGCAAACCTTATCCATATGTTTTGGCTGTGCCCCCGGCTCAATTCCTTTTGGATGGAGATAATTTCTGCCATAGGGTGGTTTGGAGAAAGGTCGACACGAATCCCCTAAGTGTCCTGTTTGGAGTCTTTTCTGGAAAGGCCCCCCCCCCCCCCCCCAACTACATCTCAGGGAAATTCCCTGGCCTTCATGACCATTATTGCTAGGAGAACATTACTACTCAAATGGAAGACAGCTCAACCCCCCCCCCCTCTTTTTTACACTGGCTTAGGGAACTTCTTTATTTTCTTAAACTTGAGAAAATTAGGATGACACTGCGTCGCTCTTCTGAACAATTTACACTTATTTGGCATCTACAGCAAGTGCTGGATGGACAAACTATCTTTCCCTCTGTACCAGATTAGCTGCCATTATTATTATTATTTATTTACTCTTTTTTCTCTCTTAATTTTAATTTTATTTTCCCCCAGAGGTCCCCTCTGCTTCCCTTTTTGCTTCTCTTTCCTCCTTACACACATATATGGATAACTAACGCAATGAAAATGGCAATACTGACGTGCTAAATTTGTCGAAGTGGTGGTTATTTTATCTTATTTACTTCTCTGTTACCCTGTTGAGTGGAGGCGGCTCGTCTTGTTTATGCCTTTATGTTATAAAGAAAGTTGTGCAGTCTGCTTTGCATGTACAATGTAACGAGAGTCATATTTGTTTAAAACCTAATAAACTAATTTTGAAAAAAAAAAAAGATAGAGCGGCAAACAAGAGTGTTTGGAGACATTATGAGGAGGGTTGGAATAGATCTGGAAAAATTGAATGGACAAGAAGCTGAAGGAGTGAAATCATCAGTAAAAGAAGGAAAGAGCAAATCAGTCCGCGGAGGACGCCATCGCAATAACACTCCACAGAGTGCTGAGCCACCTGGAAAACCAGAAGAGCTATGTGAGGATGCTCTTCGTGGACTACAGCTCAGCGTTTAACACAATCATCCCGGATATCTTAACCACCAAACTGATAAAACTGCAGATCCCCCTTCCCACCTGCATCTGGATACAGCACTTCCTCACTCACCGCCCACAGTCTGTCAGATGTGGCCCCCATCTCTCCTCCACACTCACACTCAGCACAGGTTCCCCTCAAGGCTGCGTGCTCATGGCCTCTACTGTATGCTCTCTACACATATGACTGTACTCCAACTCATCCAACCGACATCATCATCAAATATGCAGATGACACCACCGTGGTTGGGCTCATCTCAGGAGGGGATGAGACAACATAAAGGGCTGAGGTAGGAAAACTGTCACACTGGTGCTCAGTGAACAATCAGGAAGCACCAACAAGACCACACCCCCCTTAAAATGAATGGTGACCAAGTAGAAAATGTCACCACCTTCAGGTTCCTCGGCACCCACATCTCAGCTGATCTCTCCTGGACTCAAACATCAAGGCCCTAGTTAAGAAGGCTCAGCAGCGGCTTCACTTCCTCCGAATCCTCAGGAAAAACCATCTGGACAAGAAGCTGCTGCTCGCCTTCTATCGCTCCTCAGTGGAAAGTGTCCTGATGTACTGTCTGGGGGTATGGTACGCAGGCTCAACAGCTGAAAACAGGAAAGCAGTGCAGAGGGTTATCAGCACCGCCCAAAAGATCATTGGCTGCCCTCTGCCCTCCCTGGAGGACCTATCCAGAACCAGCTGCCTCAGGAGAATCAGCGCACCTGTGAATTTAAAGCTCTTTGTGATGTCATAAAGTTGGCTGTGTTCCCTCTGCTGTTGGATCTGTGAGTATCTGCCTCGTCTAAATAAACATTTGTTTTCTGCATTTTGGGTCCTCACAGCCTGACACAGTGTTATGATATTTAACTGTTTCACCTGCTGCCTCCTGAGTGCGATTCTTAAATACATTTTAAAAGTCTTTTCTCATAATTGGGAGTATTTTTAAAACTAGATACTCAACTTGTGTCATGAAGGCTCCTGCGTTGTAGAAGGAAGTGGCGGCGCTGTTGAACAGGAGCTCTGAGACGCCCACGTAAGCCATGTGGGTATTTTCATTGAAAGCTGGCTCCGCTGCAGGATTTGCTGGAGTGACGTCTCCTGGCCTGAAAAACAGACCCTGGCACAAACACAGGATTTACTCAGAGAAGGCAATAATGCTGCAGCAGCGCGGTGATTCAGGCCTGCAGCATCTTCTCACTTTGAAAGACAAATCGAGGCTGGTGGTCGTCATTTGCACATCTCTGGTTAGAGTGTAGTCTATAGCGATGTTGAAGTCTGGGGACACCACTGTGTTCATCGGAGTGCTGGTCAGCATTCGGCTGACAGCAGGCAGGCCGAACCAGCTCACTAATGTGCAGAACTGCACAGAGGCAGACACACACAGGTCAAAGAGATAAAAATCTACCACTACCATTGTTATTGTCTTCATTTCAGAGACTGTGCACTGCAGTGGGCGTGACCCAGAACTGTAGCTACCTGCACCTCCGGACATCATCCAGGTGAACACCTTGATCTGTGCCACCTCTGCATTCCCCAATTAAAAGGTCCCACCTGACCCCAGCCCTCCAATCACCAACAGCTGTCTTCAGCATGAAGGTCAGGCCAGTTTGAGCCTGGTAGAGATTTACAAAGAGCAGCCATGCTGGAAAGAGGTCCATAGGTGCTCAAGGAGGTGAGAATGAAGTCAGCCAAATCTAAAGTGCTTTTTTTAAAGGCAGAGTTGGGAAACTGATCACAGCATATGCAGGTAACCACAGTTTGGGTTGCAGACCACAGCTCTGGATTAATCAGAAGGAAACAAACCGAGAAACTGAAGATTTTAGGTAAATAATCGGTTCCAGTCTTTGGCCACTCAATTCTAAAACAAAGGAGAGGGAAAAAACCTGTCACCATCACATTGATGCAGACTCAGAATCTGGACCTGTGTGTGGCCAAAACCTCGTCTTACCCATTTGTGATTGGCAGAAGTTTCTCAGCCGAGGCTTCACAAACGGGCATATGGACAGCCAGGTGTCCTTCTGCACTGCGGGTTAGACTCACTTCCATGTTGGCTTTCACTTTTTCAGCTGCGATTGTAAGTTTGATCTGGCTGCAGAACAAAGATGGAGAATCAGTTAGTCAGGCTGATTAAACACAGATTTAACACCGTCCATGAAGCTGGAGTACTGTTGAAGTTCTTGGAGCATGTGTAGCGCCACCTTGTGCCAGTGCAGACCGCGACATCACTGGTGCGGTTGATGGGTTGGTTGCTGCTAACAGACTTGCACAGCTCAGTGGAAAACAAGGAAGCTAAAAAGCAGTTTAAGGGGGACTGCGCTGCCCCTGCAGGCAGCAGTGAGGAAAATTTACTTTCATTCTAAAGCAGGAAGTAGTTCAGAGTACACAGCAAGCTGGCACAACAGATGTTCACAAGATCTGCACAATAACTCAGTTCCAGTGGATGCCATATAAATTAATGTAAGTCTATTAGCAACAACCCACCAACCACCCCAGTGACACCATGGTCTGTACTGGCAGCTTCATGGGCAGCGTTAAATCTGTTTTCAGAGCAGGGCTCCTTGGTATGAATGAGTCTTTATACATGCAGATTTCACATCCACTTTAAAAGCAAAGTGCTTGCTTTGGTGCATCGCTAAAAGTCACATTCTGAACCTGCTGAAGAATAAAACCCTCAAACGCTCTTTGTAAAACTGCACTTGCACATCATCAGAGCTGAGACTGGACGGGATTTTCCTGCAGTGGGCGCAGAGCTGCTGGAGCCTTGAGGAATATTCAAACATTAACTTTGGGTTAAAATTCAGTCATCACTAAAGTGAATCTCACACAAAAGAAAAAATAAATGTCATAATAATTAAGATTTGTTGAATGATTTACAGAGTTAACTCGGTTCTGTTCCCAGAAACCCCGTGTTTCCTGTCAGGCTGGCACAGGTGGAGATGAGACACAGGCTTTCTATCATGTGACCGAGCGCTCAGTTAAAGATGCTACAGTTGGATGTGCGCAGCCTGCAGCCCACCATCACTGCAGCCCACCATCACTGCAGCCCACCATCACTGCAGCCCATGATTGCTGCACTCTGGTTCTTAAACACTGCAGTGCTCCTGCTGTCGTCCAAGCCTGAGCTTTATATTACAAACTTTGAAGGTCAAATGCAGTAATGACTGGACAGCTTATCTGAATGATCTGAGAGTGAAAAGAAGCCACCACAGCTGTTTCTACTGTCTTTAAAGTCCACCTGTGAGAGGTTTGACTGAATAAACACCATTCTGCACTGGAATCTAAACTCTAAAGGCAAATGCACACAGGAACCATCAAGATTTATAGATGTCAGGTTGTTATGTTACAGATGGGATTCTTAGAAGTAATTTGATTCTTGTGTTACTTATAGATGTAACCTAAGCGCACCTGCTCTTCATACAGAGCTCAGGTAGAGATCTGAGACGGCAGCCTGAGTGAAACTCTCTCCTTGTGGAAAGAGTTTCAGAAACTTTCCTTCGTCTTCTCTGTGGACTTTCAGCCCACAGTGCACACAATTATCAGTTAAATTTCAAGAAGCAAACGCTGGTTTATGGCAGGACCTTAATGAAGCTGTGGGTCATCTTCTCTGTAATCAGTGAATAAAGTCAAAAGGTTTTAAAAGGTTGTAAAATGCTTGAGAAACACTAAAACACACCACTAATCAGTAACACTAAGGTCCTGTCCTAAAGGTCCCGACTTTAGTACGTCTGACTCAGCTCTGGTTTGTGTTGCAGAAATGGATGGTGCTTCTGTTTCCTGGGAACATTAATGTGGTGAAACAGCTTCTGATTCATCGTTGATTAGACTGCTAGAAGATCGAGAGAGTGCGTACGTCAAGAAAAGAAGTGGTATCTTGATGTCACAGCTGATGCTGAAGGTGGAGTCCATGATCTCAAACTTTAATCTGGAGTTGTCCTGGAATTTGAGATCACCTCGAATGGCGCCCAGATGATCTAAAATTAAACTGAGCAGAGACAGAAAAAAGGAGAAGAGATGAGCTGTGATGCAGTGGAACTCGTGTTCAAAGAAAGAGCTTCATTGTCACAAACATGCAGTGAAATTCAGTCTCTGCGTTTAACTCATCACACATGGAGTATGTAACGCACCATGGAACAGGGGGCAGCTAGCAAGCAGCCAGGGCGCAACCTGGAGGGTTAGGGCCTTGCGCGGGGGCCCACGGTGGTGCCAACCTGGGGGTTCGAACCAGGGTTCTCTCATGATGAACCCGCTTCATCACCTCTAGGCCACCACTCCCCTCAAGGCTTTGACCGTCGCCACATACATCATCAACACAAGCCTTGATATGCACTTCACAAAAATCTCCCTTGATTACTCAACACACGCTTCGAAGCCTCGACACAGAGGGACGCACCACCAGCTGCCCCTCCCTCAGCCTGGGTCTGCTGGAGATTTCTTCCTGGTGAAAGGGAGTTTTTCCTTCCCACCGTTGCCAGGGGTGGCAAAAGTACTGACATTCTGTACTTAAGTAGAAGTACAAGTACTTGTTTTAAAAACTACTCTGGTAAAAGTTGAAGTACTGGTTCCACTTCTTTACTCAAGTAAAAGTAACAAAGTAAAAAAAAAAGCTGCTGTGGCCAAAAATGCAAAAATAAAAAAATTAAGTTCACACAACAAGGTCTTAAGTACACTGAACAGGTATATGTTAAGTAAACAAACATAAGCCTTAATAGTTATATTTATCTTCATTTTTCAAGGCAATCGGTTTCTAGATTCTTTTAAGTGATGTCAGCTTGTCAGATTTCAGAGTGTGCTGGTGTGTGAGAGTAGCTCCTTACTTGCTGACAGTAAACCCAAATTTTTCCATCCTCGTAGGTATGAGTTGGTTAATCAGCTGCTCCTGAAAAACGGCCAGGGCCTGTTCCTTCACTGTGAAACACACCACAGTACATGTTGTTATTGGATCCTGAGCCCAGCTCAGTTAGCCGCTGTGGTCACGATCACCTCGTAACACAGCTGTTTTTATCAGGCTGTTTCACACACTGCTGAACTCCCGTTCAGACATGAACTCGATATATGAATCTTACACATTTGCAGCGCGTTGTTGGTGATTCGGATTTTTAGGCCGACAGGATCGACAGCTGAGACGGAGAAAGAGAGGGAGATGAAGAGGACGAGGGCCAACAAAGGGGACGTCATCCTGTGACAAAAACCTGAAACACAAGAAGAAGAATTCAAATGAATCAGACTTTACACAGATTTTATCTGTTGGTTCTTTTGTCAACAATATTACAGCAAAAAATACTGTTTGCCTGAAAGATGGCCAGTGACACCAAGATCACCTGATTGAATTTTTGCCATAATTGAGTCAAGGTAAAAAAAAATCCTTATGTTTGCCGTCCAAATGACATCATTGATTTAAGATGATGTTGCAGCAGGATGCAGCCTCAGCGAGTCTCCGTTTCAACTTCAGACTACGCACCGCTTTTGAAATTGTTTTGATAGACCAGGTAAAACCAGAGTTATGATCAGTAACATTTTCCTGTGTATTGTCCTCGCTGTGATGCGTGTTTGGTGGAGGGAAAGAATTGTAAAAACTAGATCTACCTTAGCAGGAAGTGCTTACGAGCAAACAAACAAACAAATAAATAGGAAGAGTCACTGCATCCTCTTTGGTGGAAAATGCACCAAATCAACCAATCAAAACATTATATGGCATTGTGTGACAGCGAGAGATTTGAGTGTGTAGTTAGTGTTTAGTGTGTGTTTAGGGTGTTGTGCAGTCATGGACAAAAAGCCACCAAAGGCAGACTCAGATGTAAACACTGTCTCCAGGTGTAGAACAGGAGGAAGGACACACCTGGAAGTGTCAGGCCTGTGATGGCGCCCTCTGTCTGTGAGGGACAGGCCTTTTTTCTTTTTGACTGGCACAAATAATTTGTGTGGCTGTGGCTCAGGAAGTAGAGCAGGTCATCTACTGATTGGAAGGTCGGTGGTTCCTGGCTTCTCTAGTCTACATGCCAAAGTATCCTTGGGCAAGACACTGAACCCCACATAGCTCTGATGTGTTCATTGGTCAAGCCAATTTTATTTATAAAACAGTAAGCCCTGAACAAGTGCTGAACAAAGAAACAAGACACAACAGTACACGAGAAAAGTGCATATAAAAATGTAACACCCAAGATTCAAACAACAATAAAATAATACAATAGTATAAAATAACTAGATAAAAATAAGTAAGAAATAATTACACAAAAACTAAAATCAACAGCTGGTCAGAGCCAGGTGAAATCAGCGGGTCTTAAGAAAAGATTTAAAGGTGGCCAGTGAAGAGGCCTGTCTCATGTGCAGTGGCAGCGAGTTCCACAGTTTAGGGGCTGTTTCCACCACAGCAGAAATCTGACCCTCCAACTTCAGACTCTCATCCATCTTAACACCCAGATTAGTGACCGTGGGCTTTACATACTGGGATAAAGAACCCAGATCCACAGAAGTCGACCCCCCAGTGATGCCCGGACCAAAAACAATCATTTCCGTCTTACTTCCATTAAAATTCAGGAAATTCAGAGCCATCCAAGCTTTGATTTTATCAGGACACTTTGTTAGGATCTGTAAGGTGTTGGCATCGCTCTGTTTTAGGGGCAAATAAATCTGGGTATCGTCGGTGTAACAACGGAAAGCAATTTTATGCTTTCTGAGAACAGAACCAAGGGGCAACAAATACAAAGAAAACAGCAACGCTCCAAGAATTGAACCCTGGGGCACCCCACACAACAACGGAGCACAGGATGATTTAAATCATTTAAGCAAACAGTGAAAGTTCTCCGGGTCAGGTATGATCTAAACCATTCTAGAGCCATGCCCTGAATACCTACACACCGCTCTAGACAAGATAATAAAATGTTGTGGTTCACCGTATCAAAAGCAGCTGTCAGATCTAAAAGAAGTAAAATCACATAGTCACCTGCATCTGTAGCCAGGAAAATGTCATTAAAAAGCCTTAGCAGGGCAGACTCTGTGCTATGAAGAGGCTTGAAGCCGACTGAAAGACCTCAAGGACATCATTTTCATCCAAAAAGGCTTTCACTTGGCTATAAACAACCTTTTCCAGAATTTTAGAAAGAATGGGGAGCCTAGAAATAGGCCTAAAATTAGACAGCACAGTGGGATCCAATCCAGGTTTTTTGATCAATGGTAACAGTGTCGCCTGCTTAAAAGAATCAGGAACCACACCAGAGACAGACTGCTGTTAATAAGAGCAAGCAAGTGGTGTGTGAATTAGATAGAAAACACTTAGGCATAGAAAAAAGTGCTTGCATGAATGCATGTGAATGAGGCATGTTGTATAAAACACTGAGTGCTCAGTGCTCAGTGAGGACTGAGGTCAGTGAGGTCAGTGAGGTCAGTGAGGTCAGTGAGGTCCGACAGCCTGCAGCGTCAGTGAAACACGGCGGGGGCTCCGTCATGCTTTGGGCTGCATGCAGTCATTGCTGTTGGAGCTCTCGTTAAAACTGATGAAAGCAGAAACGTACCCTCAGAGTTTGATTCTGCTCACAGACATGACAGACAGCTGTCTAAGAAAAATTAATCAGCTTTCCTAAGTACTGAGTGTTTACATGTTTTCTGTGTACCTTAACACTTTGTAGCCTAACTCATCAAACACACACACACACACACACTCACAGTTTGGAGCTGAGTTTAAAATGTAATTTCCCATCTCTTCCTCTGTCCTGTCAGAATGTCATCATCCACTCAAACACCCACCCGCAGGCTCCAGGAGGATCTTTACTCTCCATCACATCACATTATATCCCTGCTTTTAAAAAGAAGTCCTTCAGGGTCAAAAAGAATGGACAGACCTGTGTGAGGCGTGGACAGGTGGTTGGTCAGCAGCTGTGAGGTGAGTCTGTGGAGGCGCTCTGGAAGCTGGCGAGTTTCAGAGAGGGAGAGAATCAGCTATTTTTATAAAGCACTAATAAGCCACACCCCTAATGTTCAGCAGTATTTGGCTGTGCAGGGACGGTCAGAGAGAGTCAGGTCATTTAAGTTAAGGTGGGGGAGAGGTGAAGGGGTTAAAGACTCCAGGTAAGAGATTAAAGGCACCTCAGTGTTTCCTGTGAATGAAGTTCAACATGCAGCCGAAGAAAACTATAAATAACAAAAGCGGGTCGAGTGCTCCAAATAAATTCTGATATTTTAAAGCAAATTAAAATCTGAAATATGTCAATAAGATCTTGGCTGAGATGCTAAGGCACATATGTCATAATCTACTCAGTCCATTATGTAACAGTCTGTGACTCAGGCTGTGGAGCGTGAATCCTCCACAGAGATGGAGACGGCAGCCCGCTGGTACACATTTGAATAGACAGTTAGTTTTATCTCTGCTACAATAACTGTTAATGAGCCTGTCAGTGTGCAGATAAGCTTCACAGTGTTACCGTTTGAAATTTGCATCCTGCTCAGGAGAACAAAGGTTCCTTCAGTAGAACTGCTGATATCACTTCACTCAGGATCTTATTGTGCTCAGTGGACCTTTCAGTAAAAATCAGCTGTTTGGCTAGCTAACGCAGAAGCTGCTAGCACAGGTGAAGCTCCTCCCCCTACAACCTGAAGAAGAACAAAAGGTTCACTGAAATTATTTTATTATAAAGAGCCTCAGGTGACCCTGAACCACACCTTAGTTAACCTGCTATAGGCCTAGGCTGCTGGGGGCTCCCATGATGCTGCTGCTTTTCATTCACCTGTTTTTCCTCTGTTTATGCCCCATCCATCCATCCATCCATCCATCCATCCATCCATCCATCCATCCATCCATCCATCCATCCATTTTCTTTCACTTTTCTGGGGCCAGGTCATGGGGCAGCAGCCTAAGCAGAGAAGCCCAGACCTCCCTCTCCCCAGCCACCGCCACCAGCTCATCCAGAGGGACCCCAAGGCGTTCCCAGGCCGGCCGAGAGACATAATCTCTCCAGTGTGTCCTGGGTCTGCCCCAGGGCCTCCTCCCGGTAGGACATGCCTGGAACACCTCAACTGGCTCCTTTTGATGTGAAGGAGCAGACAAACTGATCTGGGACAGCCGAGTTTAAACCACGGCTCTCTCGTCTCTTTTGATTTGATGACGTGTCACTATAAGATGTTTTGGTTGCTGAGGAGCAGCAGGCTGTCTCTAGGCAGAGGCCTCCACATGATCGTGTGTGTGTGTGAGATTTCCTGATGCTTCAAAATCATAAATGTTCTATTTTTTAAATGAAAGTGTTTCAGGTGTTTTCCTTCACAATTATCAGAACACGTTATCAAAGGGTGACCCCGACGTGATTGTGAGTATTTGCAGTGTTTTCATACACTGCTTGTACTCTTGCAGGCCCCAGTGACCTTTTGTACTCTTTGAACCTTCCCTCCCCTTATCTACTTCTCCTTATTATCTTAGCATTTTTTCCCCTTAGGTATTTCTGTTTGGTTTCTCATAGGGTCTGTACTTTCCCCCCACCTTTAGAAAAGCCAATCCTGTACTCCGTGTGTAAGTGGGGGCTTCCCTGCTATCAGTAGGTGATTTATACATGTGAGGGGGTGTGATCTTTTAAAGGATCTCTGTTCTGTTTTACTATGTGTATCATGGGGATATTTACTCGTATCGTTTATCACATATATACGTTGTAGTGTTGTAGTTCTAGCACATCAATATATATTGTTTGTACCATCTTGTAATACGTTCACCTAAGTGCCTGAGGTTGTCAGTTCTCTTTGAAGAACCAGGCACTAATTTTATGGCATGACCAGATAAGGGACACATCCACATCCACATCCACATCCACATCCACATCCACACACACACACACACACACACACACACACACACACACACACACACACACACACACACACACACACACACA
>JAVDPK010017134.1:0-14300 GCA_034780415.1 Cichlasoma orientale | reverse complement strand
GACCTTGTGTGGGTGTACAGCCCAAGGAGGAAGAAAGGCCGGTACCCTAAGTTGGACTGCCACTGGGTGGGGCCTTGTGAAGTGTTAGAGAAGCTGGGGGAGGTGTACAGGGTCCAGCTCCCGACTAGGGGGAGACGAGTGGCCCTCCACTTCAGGCTGGCATGTGCATAGGTAGGTCTGTTACAGAGTAGGTCTATACAGAGTGAAGGATTTCTGGGTATGTACCCAATGCAACAGGCTGGTGTGCAGTCCTCCAAAACAATAAAAGATTCTGCTGATTGGTTGAAAAGCCAGCCTGAAAGGGAAAGGAAGCGACAGCAGAGATCACCATGAAGGGGCAAAGCATGAAAATTAATCCATCAAAGTTTAAAAATAAATAAATAAATGCAGCGTAAGAAGCAGAGAAAGTGGCTGCAGAGGATGCTTTTCATTGTTTTTAACACTTGGTTTCACTTTGGCTCGTCGTGTTTAATAACTTCAGTCTTGTCTACAGGTTGAGGGACCAGCAACAGCACAAGCAAGAGGATCCCACAGACAGGATGTTATGTATAGTTTTGACGCGCCCCCGGTTACAGTAAACAGCTACATCATGTAAAAATTGTGCGTAGGCTGTATTTATGACAAGCCTAGATTTTGATCATGATAATCCTTTGCAGGTACCTGAAAAACATCAGTTTGTAAAAACAAACAGAAATCTGCAAGCTGTTTTTTTTTTTCATGAAGGTTGAGAAGGTAAAACTGTGGAAGAAGGAACCAAGTTAACAATATACAACAGTGTGTTTATTCTTTTTTAGCTTGATTTTTACATTTTTTTAACTGCTGTAACAAAAGAACCTCCCACATCTGGGGCACATTGAGTATTTCTTAACATACCAGTCAAGAGAGGAGAATTATGAAGATGAATGGTAGATGAGGAAGAGAAGGTATAGGAAACTAGGGTGATTAGTAACGGATTTGACTCAATAGAAAGGTGATGTTGTTGTATGATTAATCAATCCAGACCAGAAGAACAATAAAACATCGTTGTGCGTTAATGGTATGTCATGTGCATTTAAATGATGGCTGCTAAATCTAAGTATAGGTGATGGCACTCCTCACTGATGCCACTCAAAAACCACTTGTAACACACAGTTTCACACTTACTGAAACACACACACACACACACACAGAGACACACACACACACACTTATACCCACTCACTTAAGTGGAGGGTTTGAAATTGAGCTGGGACTTGAAACGAATACTCAAAACAATTATCATTCTCTCCTGTGCCTAGTACTCCATTTCCTGTGAATATATTCACATTTGCCTCTTTTATCTATTCCCGCTCTTGCCTCCTTCTCATCACTCACACATTTTCACCTCCCTCTTCTCTCCTCCACCACAGGCAATGGTATCTCTCCCTTGAGCTTTGGACAAAATGTGGCAGTACAGCGACCATGATCACTGATTTATGGCTTCGGATGTCTCTGGTATAACATCCAGACTGAGGTTACTACTGACTTAGCAAAATGTGGATGGATATATTTTGTAATTGTGATGTAAAGAAGTGGAAAACACATTCTTAATCCACATTCATAAGTCATTTAGCTCTCATCTGACGAGCCATGGACTCCGAAAGAGCTCTGAAGATGAAAATTAGCAACAGTCCTGGAAGCTGCGAGTTGCCGCTTCGGTGGATTGGACGCATCTTTCCAGCACATCTCACAGGTACTCAATAAGTCAGGTAAAGATGGAAGCCAAGTCCCATTCTGATGGGCTTCGTCCATACACTTGAGCCACTCCTAATTTATTTTAAGTTTTACTGGACAAATGGGGAAATAGGTGCAACGATTTATTGAAACATTCATGGAAAGACAGTATATATATATTTCTGCAACTCTAATGAGCTTAAAAGTCGATATTTGGTATGACCACCTTTATTCTTCAACACAGCCTGCACTTTCTTATAATGTCTTTAGTCCTCGGGGATAATTCTCCAGGCTGCTTGAAGGACATCCAAAGTGTTTCTTTGGCTGTTGGCTGCCTTTTGTTCCGCTCTCTGTCAGAAATTTCAAATTTGGATTCATCACTCCATAAGACCTGATTTTCAGTCCAGTTCTTGTGTAATTTGGCATACCTCAGCCTTTTCTCCCTGTTTCCCTTCCTTGAGAATGGCTTCTTGACAGCCACCCTTCCACTGAGACCATTTCTGAAGAGGCTTCAGTGAAGAGTAGATGGAACAATTGAAGGGCCAGATGCATCTCTCAGGTCTCTCAGGTCCTGTGTCAGGTCTTTGCTGGATTTTTTTCCTATTTCTTAAGAACATGACTCAGATACTGTTCATCTGCTGCAGATAGTTTTAGGCTTGTGACCACTTTGTTTGTCCTCCACGTGTCGTTTCCGAAAAGTTCTGTGGGAATCACCTTATTGGTGCAAAACTCCTATTTTATGTCTGTCAAACTGTTATTGTTGTCATTTTTCATAGGTTTTACTAATGAAATGGGAACAAATGATGTTTTTGCCATAGTCTGCTGGTAACAAAGTGTCTAAAGATACAATTTAAAATATTTTTTTTGCTAAGTTGTCTGTTATATGTAGACACAACACTGGAGCACGCTGGAGCTCCTTGAGTGAGGTGCCCTTTTTTGTGCTTGAATGGTTCACAGAACAGCGTTAAGTGGCTTAACAAACAAAAAAGATGTCTGTTTATTATTAATTCAGTCTATGGGAAAAATATATTTTGGGCTGCTTTTTTTAATCTAGATCTGCTGCATCATCACTTAATACCTAATGATATCATCATCTGCTTCCAGGAAGTTGAGATGACGCATAAAATTGTGTGGAAATGGACGAGGATGAGTAATGATGAGTTCATTGTATTAATCACCATAAAAACAAGAAAATACTTTTGTTCTTCAAGATGATGGCTGTGTGTGTGTGTGTGTGTGTGTGTGTGTGTGTGGGCACACTGGTCAGTCACCAGTAATATCATCTTGTCCCCCTGGGAATAACACACAGCACATACACACATGCTTGGACCACCCACTGCACTATGTGCTAAAGTAAAACACTACAGTCCTGAGTTAATGTTGACCTCACAGAAACCGAATGAAGGCTGCAGGGTAAACATATATACAGTGAAGACGGAGACTCTTCCTAGTATGTCAGCGTGCTGTACATGCACATCCACACACACACACACACACAGAGTACCGGAACAGATTCGACCAGCAGCTGAAGAAACGTTTAATGATGTAATGTTGATGTAACACATTTCAAAAGACTTTTGTCTTGATTCCAAAGACTTTTCTTTTTTTTTTTTAAAGCTGGCTTCAGCGTTTGGACTTAAAATAAAACAATGGACCAGCATTACAGTAGCAGCATTTATTGATCTGAGCCTAGTCATCACCGGCTGTATGTCAGCAACACAAGTCACATTGGATCTACTGCACATATCAATGGGCAATGTGCAAATAAGAAACAATGAGAGCGACTTTAAGATTTGATGGTTTAAAAAACTGTGCAGAACTGACTCCAGTACTTGTGCAGTTGCAGTTTTGTATCACAGGTCCATACTGGGCTTACAGACATCAGAAGATGGTGCAAGTTGGCTTTCAGTTACTCAATAAAAATAAACTTAATAAAAGCAAGAAAAATAACAAAGACACATCAAATATTATCTTTATTGTTCATCATCATTCTTTCTTCTCTTTAAGACCTTCAAAACAAAAACAGTGTTAAGAGTGTTTTTGGCCTACCTACAAGAACCAGTGATGTAGCGATCTCTCTTGAGAAAAGAATCACTGCATGGGCTGAAAGTGGCATAAGACCTCCACACCTTTGCATCCAGAATCCAGAATCCAGAACAACAGAATCACCAGAAGATTTGCAGCCTATGGCACAAATTTCTGTCAACACAGTGAAAAGTTCCTGAATCATCATCCTGACACATCCAAAGCTGATACAAACTTGTGCCTCAGCCATTCATTCCAAACACACTAACTCTGCTCTTTCACATTTGTTGTATGGGAACAGTGAAGCAGTGTAAATGGCTTACACACATCATTATCAGTCAGGGGCAGTTTGAAACCAACACACCTTGACATCAATGATGTGCTGTACCACTTGACTAGAAATTTACATACACTATATTGCCAAAAGTATTCACTCCCCCATCCGAATCATTGAATTCAGGTGTTCCAATCACTTCCATGGTACAGGTGTATAAACCAAGCACCTAGGCAGGCAGACTGCTTCTACAAACATCTGTGAAAGAATGGGTCTATAATTCCAGCGTGGTACCGTGGTAGCCGAGTTGTGAAATTTTCTTGCTACGAAACATTCCACTGTTAGTGGTACAGTATTATAACAAAGTGGAAGTGATTGGGAGTGACAGCAACTCAGCCACAAAGTGGCTTAAAAATCACAGAGTAAAAGGTGGGCCAACATCATATTAAACCCTGTGGATTAAGAATGGGATGTCACTCAAGTTCATATGCTTGTAAAGGCAGATGAATACTTTTGGAATATAGTGTATTTATTTCAAAGAAAATGTTTTTCCTGTCACAGAATACCTTAAACCACACCAGTTACCTTGCCCCTGTATAGTTTTATCTTTTTATTTGGTGTTTTATTCACACCAAAAATGGATTTTTGACTTGTGTCTACTTTGAATTACAACTACAGTATTTTATTCAACCAACAATTTAAAAAAAAAAAAAAAGTAGCAAAACAAACATTTATTTACAAGCAATGTGTATCACTCTAACCTTTCAGGGCAGAGCTCACTCCTCCATAATCCTCTCTATCTCTCTGAGTGTTGGTGTTGAACCGGAGCCAACTGAATAATGCCTCTGCCCAGTGAACACGGGATGTGTGGGTGTATGTGTAGCACATGTGTGTAACTTAACTCCTCATATTAGCTAATGTGTGAATGTTTGAGCATAGGGAAGACAGAGCACACAAACACACACATACATTCCCAGTGTTTTTAGTTTCTCATCACATCCCCAGAGTAGCCCTCTGAAGCTCTCTGCTGCCAGTTGAGTGCTCATGCAGGAGGTCTGCAGCCTCCGCTGACCCCCACAGCGGCCTGTGGGAGCCTCTCTCAGAACACCACGGCTCAAGTGTGTTACACCAAGCACTGTGCAAGGTTAAATCTCCTGCTGCTCTCCTGCCACAGCAAACACAGAACCATATCACCAGGGACTGAACAGTTCGTCAGCTGTCTTAGACTTTAACCCTTCAGTGCAGAGCCACAACCTTACAGACTTGCACCCTCTTCTTAATGTAACCTAATTTATTATTATCATTAAATATTTTTCCATTTTTTCCCCTCAGTAGTGCTTCAGTTAAAAGCATTTTTGTTTTCCTGGAATAATTAAGCGCTCGGATTAGTTTGCAATGTTCAAGAGGCAACAGATGTAGAAATTTTGACATCTTGGTCAAAAGTCATCGAACCAGAGTCAAAAGAAAAAAAGATGATGACTCATTAGACATGCAGTGCATTTAATACACAGACATTTTTGCTATATTATAATTAAATATGTTTTTGTTTTCCATGGGGAAGTGATCTGAAGCTGGTGGGTCTTTATCCTCCAAAGGGCACGCCAGCTCTGGCTTGAGGAGGCGAGATTATTTTTCCATATCTGATTATTAAAATCTTGTTTTTACAGCGACAGTTTTGCACATACAAATACCAAACTTGTACTGTAGCTAAACACTCTGAAGTCCATAAAACCCCATACACACATATCTGAATAGCATATCATGTGCACTCACACTCTACTGGACACACACACACACAGACTCACACAGACTCACACAGTAACGTCCAACTCGGTTGTTTTTCTAAGGGTGTTTATGTAAAGGAAGTTGGATCCTGAAA
The DNA here is from genome assembly GCA_034780415.1 of Cichlasoma orientale. NCBI lineage: Eukaryota > Metazoa > Chordata > Actinopteri > Cichliformes > Cichlidae > Cichlasoma > Cichlasoma orientale. The sequence goes on along the minus strand of JAVDPK010017134.1, from coordinate 8,430 downwards.
CTTGCTGCATACTTCAAATTTATGAAGCCTGACTGCTGATATGATTACACCGAGAAGCAAGCAGGAAAAAGCTTTGACATTCTCATATGGAAGCTATTATCTACATCACTTTCTTTCTGTATTTATCTTCACCTCTTCCTCTAACCCCCCTCTCTCATTCTGACTTTCTCCTCCATGTTCCCCACTCTTTTAATTTCTCTTCTAAGTTTCCTCCATGCTGTTTGTGTTTGAGTGTTTGCTTGCACAAGCAGCATGCGTGTGTATCTGACGCCTGCTGTGACCTGTGCTTGTGTAGACACAGCAGTCACAAATGAGGTGAGCAAAACACACACACACACACACACACACACACACACACACACACACACACACACACATAAGGGAGCATTTATAGTTTGGTTTGATTAACAGCTAGTTGGAATGACTTTTCTTTCTGGATCAGCCCCAGTGTTAGGCATTAAAAACTCATAATTTGTTGTTAACACCCCACCAGATCTGTGTGTGCACGCGTATGTGTGTGTGTGTGTGTCTGTGTGTGTGACTGTGTGTATGTGTGAGTGTTTCTGTCCTCCTCTGCCCATCATTCCACTCCCAATAACATCAGAAGACTGAGGAGTGAAAGTGCATGACTGACAGAGACCAGGACAAGAGAGGAAACTCTGTGTGTGTGTGTGTGTGTGTGTGTGTGTGTGTGTGTGTGTGTGTGTGTGTGTGTGTGTGTGTGTGTGTGTGTGGCTCTCATCCTCTGAATGTTGTAATGACACAATCATTTCTGGCTGAACAGAGCTGGTGAAGACAGAAGACATAGACACAAACGTTACACACATACTCACTTGCACACACACACACACACACACAAACTGAAACTGAGATCCGCCCTGCCTGACTGCAGCCTGATTTCCAAACATTGCATCAAATTCCCAGAAATATGACAACAGAAATCTGAGAGGCCAGAGAAAGTCTGTCACTGACCTAAAGTGCTGCACACACCGATGGATCGCCACTGAGAGCAATAAACTGATGTTTCACTTTATTGGTGTGTGACAGAAACCACAACCTCCTAACAACAACACCTATAGCAGACTGATGGACCGAAATCAACGATTTCTTAATATTTAATATTTCTGGTTAGTCACAAAGTCTGTTTTGTTTTCATGTGTGTGGTCACTGGAAACTACCATGTAGTAAAGTACTGCTTATATTGCTTCAAGTTTTTACTTTATTTCAGAAAGTAATCTTCTACCTTTTACTACAGCTACAGTTCACAGCCATAAAACAACTCCAGATGCTCTTTAACTGCTTAGTATAGCTTCAAAATGATGGCAAATGGACTAGCACTTACATAGCACCTTTCTACTCATTTGAGCACTCAAAGTGTCTTCATACTACAAGTCTCATTGACCCAGTCACACCTATATTCATCATACGGTGCTTTAACGTATCTCTAAGCGCTTTCTAACGGTGTTCTGTATCTTGCCCAAGGATATTTCAACACACAGACTGAAGGAGTCAGGAATCAATCCCCCGACCTTCTGATTGGTAGATGGCCCGCTCTGCCACCTGAGCAGCCGCAACCTGAACGTTAACAACTTTTTTAACTAACCAAATGGTCGACACAGTCAGTTGCTGCAAGTTAAAGAGGCATTAGAAAAGCATTTTTGCTTTAACTTCTTATTATGATATCTGTTGTGTTTGTTCTCTGTAATAGCCACAGAGAAATGACACCATCAGCATTTAGGCAGGTTGCCAATAAATCTTTCTGTCGTTGCTGCCACCAGGCTGGAAATTTCCCACAATTAATCCGATTTGATTTACAGCGAAGAGGAAGTACGTCAGCTACTGCACAAACAAGTGCTGTTTAGCGTTTGAAGGCTGGTTAGCAATAGAAATTCAGTTTCAGAGCAGAGTTCTTATAGTTTTGTATTTTCATATTAGTTTTTACTTTATTTCATTTTGACTTTTTCTTTTGAATTCAGTTTAATTTCAGTTGGTTTCCAGTGTGGGTTTCTCATTTTAGTTTCGTTTTTATTAGTTTTAGTGCCAGTTTTAGTGTTTAAGTATTATTGTATGGAAAATCAGTATAGGTAGTAAAAAAACAGAACGTTTTTGAAAGCAATTGATTCACAGTCTTGTAGACATCCAAGGTCTCAAAAAACATGTCCATGTCAAAGGCTCATCAGGTAAGCTGTGATTTTTATAAGATTAACAAAGACTAAAGCTAAGGATATTTACTTTTTATTTTATTTTAATTCATTTTCCAAAATCACAAAATCATATCAGTTAGCTTTAATTAAAAAGAAGTCTATTTTTTTTTCATATCTAGCTTTAGTTTTTAGTTTAGTTTCTCATTTTAGTTAATTACAATAACCTGGGGGATACTGAGAGTTAGACGAACATGTTATGAAATACAACCGTCCCAAAGAAAAAGAGCTGCTTTTTTTAAAAAAAGAAGCAGAGACGGACGGTTAGCCTGGGACAAGGCTAACCTGGGACAAGCATTCACACAATAAAGAGAGCTTAGGGATTTAAAGAGCTTCAAAACAGGCATAACACAAGGCAGCTTGTGTTATTGACTGGATGTTAATGAGTGGATATCTGAAAATTAACAGAAGCCAGCTTGTGTTATTCCTACTGATCAGTAAGTAATGAAACGTGCCTGTTAACTATTTCCTTCGACTGTATACTACTGAAATGTGCCATTAGAGTTTAAAAAGGCATTCTTAGGATTCTGCGCAGCGTTAGCCATGTTGCTACCTGTAGCAGCCCCAGAATGACTGGATATCTGAAAGTTAACAAGAAAATCTGTTTCCAGAATACAAAATCCTTTGCCTGTTAGCATTCAGCATGCACAGAGGGATTACTAATAATATCAAACACATTTGCGGATACTTTCTACGCTCCTCTTTGTAAAATAAGGAGTATTGGAATTGAGCATGTACAAAGGAGTAGAAATGGCATGGAGGACTGAACTTTGAACACACCTCTGGCAGTGAACAGTTATTTCTTCTGTGATCATCACTCGGTGTGCTGTGTTGATGGCAGCTGTTAGGTTGTGCAACATTTGTCTTTAGGGCAGCGCCTGATGTAATACCATTTAGAATCTGTAGAGGGGGCAGCACAGTGGTTAGCACTGTTGCCTCACAGCACAAAGGTGCTGGGGAGTTTGCATGTTCTCCCCGTGTTTGGGTGGGTTCTCTCTGAGTTCCTCCTGCAGTCCAAAGACATGCAGTTTGTGGGGTTAGGTTAACTGGTGATTCTAAATTTACCATAGGTGTGAATGGTTGTCTGTCTCTCTGTGTTGTCACCAGCCTGTTGCAGGGCTCTGTCCAGGGTGTACCCTGTCTCTCGCCCTATGACAGCAGGGATAGGCTCCATTCCCACCCGCAACCCTAAAAAAAATAAGCAGAAGAAAATGGATGGATGGAATCTGTAGAGGGCCAAAGGTTATCCACTGTAGGTTTAATCAATCTTGCTGATAATATGCATAGTTATTATTAAAAATAATGATATTTTACTGCTTTGCATATGTTACAGCTCCATCAAAAAAACACTTTACCACAGGACAAGTAGTATCAAAATGATCAAAATCACTTTATCAGGGGTTAAAGCAAAAGCGATTGTATTAAAACGCAAATGGCAAACAAATGGTCACTACAAGTACTGTTAATTACAACTGGACTCTCCTGGGTGCATGGGGACTTTCTGTGTGTTTCTATGTTCCTTTGGGTACCCCCACTACTTTGGGTTTGTCCCACACTGCAAAGATATGCACGTTTGGTAAATTGGTGATTCTAAATTGGCCATGGATGTGAGGCAGATAAAGTGGATAGAATAAAGACTTGTAGTCTAAAGTGCTTTAGGTTGTCAGTAAGATTAGAATAGCACTTTATTCAGTAAATTCCACTCCCTTTCCATTCTAATGATACTGATTCTCCATATCTCAACAGTTAATGTAACTTGTAAGCAAAATGGTATTGATGAGAGAAATGCTGGCTAAAAGAAAACAAAGTTTCAGTAAACGAAACGATCCATTAAATTCTTAGTTCAAAAGTTCAAAAATAGTACACATTATTTCAATTTGCTGCAGTTGCTGGTCAACAAAAATAGAGAAACAAGCAAAAGCCTGGTCCCAGAATAAAATGCAGATGTGAATGTAATCTGCTTGTACAAAAAAAAAAAATCATGCTGTGGCCTGCTCGTCTCCCATAAATAGAATAGACTGGGGTCTATTTAGAAAAACTTTCATTTTTGCAACACAATAGTCTGAGGTCTACCACACATCACCACCACTGAGGAGCACGAGGTACAGAAAGACAAACTACGAGCGCAGAGTAACAGAGAGACTAAATAAAATCAAATCTGGCGAAGATAGAAGGGTCATATGCCTCCTGGACTTGTGGGGGTCCCAAAAGTCTTACATTGTTTTTCTCCTGTGGTTGCAGCCTCAGCATCAGGTTCTGGTTTGGGTTAGGTATGATATGTTACTCTACTGAAAACATTGGCACAGCAGTGGGACAGCCTGAGAATGCGGCGGGGGAAAGCACAGGAAAAATGAGCTGAGAAATGTCTGTTTGTTTGTTGCGGGGAAGAAAAAGGAGCGTGAAACCATGAGTTCATCTTAGGAGAAAGTTGTGTGTTTCATTTACTTTGAGTCCACATTCTTTCTCTTTGAGTGTATTTGCATGTGTGAGCCTGTTCATGTAGAGTTTGTGTCTGAGTATTCATCTAGAAAGAGAGCAGAGCTTTGCTCCATCCTGCAGTGTGATTGGTGGTTGGCTGTCCCTGGTGATGGATTGATGGAGGCTGCTCTCCTGTGGTTGGTTGAAGGGTTAATCCATCATTCACCTGTCCGGGTGCACTGCGGACCTTTACACTCATCTCAACTTAATGCTCATACTCTCTTTTTATCTTCCCTTTCTTGTCTCTGAAACCCTTCTGCTCTCTGTCTTTGCAGAGGTAGAAAATTTAAAACACGCTACTTAAATTGGTGCTACTCTATCTTACAGTCAAAATAAGGATCTCAGTTATGCATTTTTTTCATCAGCCAATCAGAATACAATAATAATTTGTCCTCAGGTCTAACAGAAAGAAATACTAACTCTTTGCAACCTCTCAGTGGCCTCAGCAGACTTTTCAGATTTTTATACATTCCCAGAGCACAATCAAAATATACTGGAATTGCATTTATTTTGGAGGTGAAAGAGGAGTCTGCTGGCTGACTTTTATAATGCAAGAATCATGGCTATTCTGAGTTTATGCACAATCACAAGCATGTCATTATTTTGTTTTCAAATTAATATTAACCTATGCTTTAAACAGAGCACACTGAAATGTATCTGTCTTCCCTTCTATGAAGGGACGTTGAGCTGCTTTTGGCAGGAAACATGCTATGCAAATAAAACTGAACTGCGCACATGCTGTACATATTTTGTGGCCATGTAAGTCGAGTGTGGTAGTATGGCTGACTGCAGAACACCACACTAAAAATACTCATGGTACTGCAAAAGTGTTTTGAGCACTATTTCTACATGATGATCTCTGGCAGAGCATATGAAATAATTGCCTTCTTATGCCATTCTTTTGTCAAAAGGTTTCAACACATACAGTTCATACAGCAACTGGATGTCAGCGCTTACCGTCGCACACGTCGCCGTGCTCGATCAGCTTTTCGAGGTGTTTCTTTGGCCTCGCTTGCATTCCAGCATTTCTGATCAGCACCTGCACTGAACTGTGATTGTCTGGCACCTCTCTCAGGGCTGATGTGCGTGCTGAAATGGAAGTTCATGTTCCAGATGTGAGTTTTTCCCCATCTGGATAGTTGGCAATGTAATTCTTCAGTGAATGGCAGCATTATATACAACATAATATTTTACTTTGCATGGGTGCAGCATGAACCCATTTTAGATGCGTGGCTGCCATGTTTACAAAAACTGAGAAAAAAAAAAGAAGCTAAACTCAGCTTATGTTTTAAATTTAATACTAAGAGACTTTAATTCTATCATAAAAACATACAAATCACAAACAGACTTCCTTTCCTCCTGTATGATCATTGAATTCTTAACTTCTCTTCTTTTTCTCACTCATTTCTTTGCCCTCAAGCTTTGTCCACTTCAGTATATGTGTAGTCGAGTGTACTGAATACACTGGTAGCTGTGCTGATGGTGGTACAGAGGAAAGTACCTACCACACACACTCTGAGGGTGGTAGTCCCACTTTCTGTGAACCATGTGGAAGCTATTGCACAGTAATCTGTTGTAATTGTGTTGTATTTGAGAGAGAGCTGGACTGCATTACCTACTTCATTACCAGAGAGTGTGTGCATGCTTGTGTGTGTGTGTGTGTGTGTGTGTGTGTTGTCAGAAAAAGCACACTAAATACAAGAAATCAGGAAAGAACAGAGAGATGGAGAAGATTAATTTTAAAAATGGATTATTAGTCATGTGCATTATGAAATTCTATTCATATTTGGCCATTGTATCACATTCTGACACAACATTGGTTCGAAAGTATAACGTCAGACCAGGACACACTCAAATACACACGCAAACCCATACACCATTACACATATAGACTGCATAATTATACATAATGGAATGAGGGCTGCTAGCACTCTCAACGTAAGTCTAGCGTGCATCTAACTGCACAGACCTGACTCTGTGCAGTTTACCTGTAAATAATCTGAAATAAGCCGTGTAATTTGGCTGAACTGATATCTCCAAAGAAAAGTGGTACATTATGCGTCTAGAGAGCCAGTCAAGTACAAATATGCAGCATAAGACGTGTCTATGATCACAAAGCAGTATATTTCAATCACATAGCTATAGCTTATAATAACTTCCAACATGATTAACAATAAGAGAAATGTGCATATTTGTTTTCTTACTGAAAGTTGAATGAGAAGCTGACTAGAGTTATTATACACATATACATACATTCATCTTCTGAGATGTAATCTCTCCAGCATGTCCTGGGCCTATGTGAGGGCCTCCTGGGTTGGAAATGCCAGAAACACTCAGGAGGCATCCTAATCAGATGTCCAAACCATTTGAGTTGTCTCCTTTAGATGTGGAGGGGAAGTGGCTCTATTCTCAGCCCCTCCTGAATGACCGAGCTCTTCACCCTACCGCTAACGGACAGCCCAGACGCCCTTCAGAGGAAGCTCATTTCTCCTGCTTGTATTTGCAATCTCATTCTTTTGGTCACTACCCAGAGCTTAAACGACAGACTGGTACAGCATCCACATCACTGCAAATGCTGCACCGATCCATCTGTCTGTCTTCCACTACCCGTTCCCCTCATTCATCATTGAGACCCTGAGATACTTGAACTCCTCCACGTGGGGCAGTAACTCATCCCTGAGCCGTCTGCAAACCACTCCAGTGCACGCTGGAGGTCATTGTTTAATGAAGCCAAGAGAAGGAGTCACTAAGACCACCAAACCCTATTTTTCAAAATGCCAAAATTATTCCCTTACAGTTGTGATGTGGCAAATTCCTCCTTAAAATTACAGTTTAAAAAGCAATTGTGATAAGGAGCCAGATTTTAAATAAATCAATAAATAAAAATATCAAACTTAGCAGTACACCAACAGAGGATGGATGGATGGATGGATGGATGGATTGATGGATGGATGGATGGATGGATGGATGGATGTTATGGTCAAATTGTGCTAAAACCAAGCTCTCAGTGTAGGAGTGTGAAAGGTACTAGAAATATTGTTCATTTCTCCTGTTTAAATAGAACTGCATCTCAAATTTCTTTTTCATCAACAAAGCAAAAAATGAAAATAACACAAAACTTGCTTCTAATTCTTCAGCAGAAGTCAGATAGTGGTGCAGATGAAAACAGGCAGAAACTTTCTGAGCAGTGTAGCCAACTATCTGCCCCGTGCTCACTGCTCTGAGATCAGAACTCCTGGGTGAATATGGTGTGGAGCCTCCTAGTGGCATCACTCACAGAATTGCTCACCAGTCAGCCATCTCAGTGCAGCAGTGATTGATGTGCTGAGTTACCAGCTGCACACTCACCGTGATCTATCTACTCTGCAAAGAGCAGACAGAAGCGATAGAGGATGGAAAGATGGAGATGTAAACATCAAGAGAGAAGTGAAGCCAGAGAAAAGAAGATACTCAGGAAAACATCCAGTCTCTCAGCACCCTGTAAAGAGAGATAAATAGGAAGGGCGGTCTGATACATGAGCTGATGAATGATTGAGTTAATACCTCCTCCAACAGCCTTCCCATCACCTTCCTCTTCTACACACATCCTCACTCCCTCTGTTTATTTATTTACTCCAATAGAGCAGCGTGGGACCAGAAAGGAAAGGTGATGAATGGAATGGAAAGTTGGCATTTGGACTGTGTGTGTGTGTGTGTGTGTGTGTGTGTGTGTGTGTGTGTGTGTGTGTGTGTGTGTGTGTGTGTGTGTGTG
>JAVDPK010017133.1:0-14304 GCA_034780415.1 Cichlasoma orientale | reverse complement strand
TTGGCGTTCGGTAGGCTGGACTCCGTTGGTGCAATCACTGTATGAGGCGTCACGTTACTTTAAAGGATTGAGCGTTGATTATGGTGTCGCAAGCACTCCAGAACGATTAGACCATCCCGATTCCTCTACAGGGGGTATTTCGGCGGTGGGAACGACGGATACGGACGGAACTGAATACAGCCTAGAGTCAACCGCCGTTTATAAATCACCCATAAGTGCGGAATGTCAGGACAACTATATAATTCTGTTAACCGATGGTGAACCGAACGATGGCATTTCGGATGATTCAGATCCCGATATCATTAATAAAATCACGTCTAATTATGGATTGAGTTGTGCAGTCCAGCCGACCGATGTTGAGGACGGTGGTTGCGGGCCAGAATTGACGCAATTTTTGGCCACTCAGGATCAAAGTGACCTGACCGGTGATCAATGGATTAAAACCTATGCGGTAGGCTTTGCGGTTGAGAATGCCGCGCAAAGTTTTTTGAAGGATGTTGCTAACCTGGGTGATACCGACAATGCAGCGGGAGAGGCGGGATTTTTCTCTGCCGGGAGTGAGGAGCAGTTAACCCAATCATTACTTTCCGCGCTAGAGAGCATCACCTCGGGTAGCTACGGTTTTACCCAACCGGTGATTTCCATCGATTCTACAACGGGGCTTACGCACGGTGATGATGCGTTTGTGCCGATGTTTCGCCCTAGCAGTTTGCCTCGTTGGGCGGGCAATCTTAAAAAATACAAACTCGACATTGGCACTCATGGGCCAAGATTACTGGATTCAAACGATAACCCAGTAAAAGGCACTGACGGAAAATTTGTTGAAACGACACGTAGCTATTGGTTACCTACAGCCGACGATGCCGATGGCGGCAGTGTAAATGCGGGAGGTGCCGCAAACCTGCTGGGTACATCGCGTAACCTTAAAATTGATAATGATGCTGGAACTGCTCTGGTTAATCTCACCGATACCAGTGCAACTGATGCCCTCATGGGTGCGGGCGGAGATGCCGGCTTAAAAGAAAAGCTGGTGCGTTTTGCTAAAGGGTTGGATCCAGAAACAGGAGCAACCTCCATGCAGCGGATGGGCGATATTATGCACTCCACACCCGTATTATTTAATTATGGAACGGGAAACGCGCATGGTTCCGTTGTTTTTGTGGGTACTAACGAGGGATATCTTCACGCCATTGATGCGGACAGCGGCGAAGAAAAATTTGCGTTTATGCCGCGTGAATTATTAATTAATATAAAAACCCTGTACGACAATAACTTTAATAACTCTCACCCCTATGGCGTAGATGGGCCACTGACGATCTGGCATGACGATGCCAATAAAAATCGAATTGTTGATGGTTCCGACAAAGTTTATCTTTATGTAGGGATGCGTCGCGGTGGTAAAAATTACTATGCGCTTGATGTGACTGACCCGTCTTCACCTTCGTTAGCATGGACAATTAAAGGGGGAGTAGGTGATTTCGATAAACTAGGGCAGACGTGGTCAAAGCCGGTATTGGCAAAATACGATAATGATAATGATAAAGATACCGACGCCAAAAATGTGCTGATATTTGGTGGTGGTTATGATGCAGATCAGGATACTGCGACTAATCGCCAATCTGATGATGAAGGTGGCGCAGTGTTTATCGTGGATGCTGAGGATGGCTCAAGAATTTGGTGGGCTAATGAATATTCGACGAGTGCTTCGGCCTCTAGCCCCATGCTCAACAGTATTCCCGCCGATCTTCGTGTAATTGATATCGACGGCAATGGTATTCATGACCGAGTGTATGCGGCAGACACGGGTGGACGGATTTATCGGATTGATTTGCCGGACTCCGATAATCACGTGTTTCCTGGCGACTGCAAAGATGAACCGAAACCTGATCACTGCATTGAATCGCCGCGCGTCACCAGGCTTGCCGATTTATCCACGAATGGCAGCGTTGAAAACAACCGTCGCTTTTATAGCGAACCGGATACGGCGTTAGTTGTCGATGGTCGCGAGCGTTATTTAGCGATTTCAATAGGGTCTGGATATCGCGCGCACCCCTTAAATAAAGCAGCCGACAATGCGCAAGATCGTTTGTATATGCTCAAGGATACCGATGTTTACAGCATCCCAAGCCTTAGTTCTTTATCGACGATACAACATGGTTCCGACTTGGTAGATCTCACTGGCTATACCTACGTCGATGGTGCAGGGAAGGACATTCCGATACCCGACTGGGACAAAAAGAACGGTTGGTATATCAACCTCAATCGCGGCATTGGCGAAAAGGCGTTAGCCTCAGCCTTTACGCTGGATAACACTGTTTTTTTCACCACGTTCCAACCTGAATCGAGCACACCAGCGGATGCTTGCTCCAGCGCTGCACACACGGCGCGCGCTTATGTGATGAATATAACCAACGCTAAACCCAAGGTTACTTTTACCGACACAGATGCAGACTTGACCGGGCGTCAAGCAGACCGGAGTACTAACTATTCGACCAATGATATTCCAACCTCTGTCATGGTTATCGCCAAGAAGAATCCTGACAAGGAAGGCGTCGTTCTACATGTTATGACCGGTGATGGGCTTTCAGGCTCCGAAGGAGCGGGCGGTGCAGCAAACTGTCCGGGGCCTAATTGCCTTATAGATCCTAAGGCGCTTAATTTGCTTAAGGTGTATTGGGAAGAAGAGAAGTAGCCGGCATTTGTTGGCGGATGGCGCTCTTGCTTATCCGCCCTACCGAAGCCGATAGAATTTCACGGAAGGAAAATGATGAAACAAAAAGGATTTACGTTAATAGAAATGATGATCACCATGGGGATCATCGCGGTACTCGCCTCCATTGCGACCATGTCTTATACGAAATATGTGCTGCGTGCTAATCGAGCGGATGCAAAGATTGCGCTGATGCAGCTTTCGCAGCGGCAGGAGCGGTATTTTACGGAGAATCTGCGCTACGCGGCAGATTTCGATGAGTTACTTGAAAACAAAAAGACCGCTGGAGGAAAATACAATCCGGGGGCTACCGATGTATGGGTCGATGACAGTAACGGAGGTTATGATGCTGCGGTCACCAATCCAAAACAAGATTATAAAGTGACTCTAACTCAGCCTGGTGGTACGGCAACTTTTACATTGACGGCTGAAGCCGTTGGTACGAGACAGCTAAAGGATACAAAGTGCCTTAAGTTTATTATCAATCAGGCGGGAAGTCAGACAGCCGAAGATAATGCGGGTGCTGATGAGCGTTCGGAGTGCTGGGGCCGTTAAATATGCTGATGGCCAAATCCAGTCCAATTGTTTAATCTCTTTCCATGGCCTTCATTCTGGCCTGCACCAGAATGAAGAATTAATTAAATGAGGCTCGTTCAAAGCGTCCTCAATTAAATGCCATTCAGCTTCGCCGCTCAGACAGGGCAGATCAACTTTCCGAGTTTCTCGGTTAGTTTCATATTTTTAATTGTAAAATATGCAATGGGCAGGCGACCTGATCAATACTGATTTAGTTATGGAAATCCTTATCCGTAGTACTCATAGGCAATCTCACTAATCCCTGAAGTTATCAAATTGGAGAGGCATGGAGAGCTCTTCGTCCTTAAGCATCGCGATCACCTGTTGCAGATTGTCACGTTTTTTACCGGTAATACGGACTTTATCACCTTGAATCGCAGATTGTACCTTGAGTTTTTTCGCTTTAACTAACTTGACGATATCTTTAGCGAGCGGAGAGTCAAGCCCTTGCTTTAGCGTTACGACTTGGGTAGCTGTTTTGCCATTACTTTGGGGGTCGTCTATCTCCATACAGCTGATATCGACACCGCGTTTGGTGAGTTTGTTTTGCAATATATCGAGCATTTGTTGGAGCTGGAAAGGTGCCTCGGCATGTAGGGTAATAATATTTTCATTTTGTTCAAATTTTGCATCGGTACCTTTAAAGTCAAACCGCGTGGATACTTCTCTATTGGCTTGATCTAGGGCATTGGTGGCTTCGTGTAAATCAAATTCGGAAACGATGTCAAATGAAGGCATAGGGTTGTCTCTGGGTATTCAGATTTAAGGCGGTTGGTTTACAATTCTCGGATAGATTTGAGAGTATCTTTTACGGCATTCGAGTGATTCTTAAAAATCATCATCCGTGTTTTCTACCGGCTCAGTTGCTTCCAGCATCTCAAGCAGGTTGATAGCGACGCTGACAAAATCAGTATCGGTTACGAGTCCTACCAGCGTATTGTCTTCTACCACTGGCAGGCAGCCGTGTTTGTGCTGTTGCAGGAAGAGGGCGGCCTGACGCAGGTCAGTATCTTTGTTTACGGTGTCGAGTTTGGTGATCATAATAGCATTCAGCGGCGTACTCATTTCCTGTTGTTTATTTGTACTGTCGGGTGAGGTAGCGGCAAGGATGTCTCGCTGTGTGACAAGCCCAAGCAACTGGTTATTGCTGCCAACGATGGGAATATGCCGAATTTTTTTGCTTTTCATCAGCTCAACCGCATCTTGAAGGGTATTGTCTGCTTCCAAGGTATGCAGATCAGACACCATAATTTCGTTAAGGGTCAGCATGTTTGTACTCCTACTCATGATTAAGGCTTATGAAGCCTATTTTGCGCCTTTATGCGCTGGGTTTGAAGCCATTGATTGATGATGTCTTCACGGGTAGGATGTTGAACTTCTCGGTCTGAACCCCCATCTATAGCACGTATGTTTTGAGGAGTGACGTGCAACATAGGCTTGAAATAGGGAGTTAGATGCGCTTAATTTTGTTGAGTTACTTTTTGGCAATCCCTACCACCATTCCAATCTCAATATTGTTTGAAACTGAAGCGGTTAGTTTGCTACGCATTACAATCATTTCACCATTGGCAGAGACATAACCTTCAAATTCAAGTATTCCTTCTCCTGTTTCAATACCGGTAATTTTGAGCAGGCCATTTTCTTCAAGCACAAAAGAGAGATTGGGGTAATTACTGGGGATTGTTACAAGATTGACATCGCCACCTGCAAAAGGCAAAAGGGATTTTTGTACAACAATGTCGTTCAGGCTGACGGCATTGTCAGGATTAAAGTGCATTTCTCCTGAGGTTATCGCACCGAGTTGGAGGCCTTGATCTGATAGACCTGTCGTCATGGAGAGTAAGTGGTAGGTTTGTCCTGTTAGGTTTGGAACGCTGCTTGGAAGTTGAAGTGCAATGGATAACCCTGATCCCTTTTCTGGATCGCCGAGATGGTACGCGGGCGTTTGACCAAAGTAGATTAGCGCGCTCGTGTTCTGATTAACGAAACCGCGTACTTTGTTGTCGGTGCCTATTACGACGCTTCCCATAGAATCTAAGCTAAAACCGGTGGCGTCGTGCAGTGAAACGTCTTCTACGACACTAATATGACCTTCTGCCGAGCGCAATATGGAAATCTGATTCGAGCGGGACTCGGTGATTTGCATGTCATCGGAGATGGCCTTTTCGCCTACGACACTGAGGAATTTAAGCGTTTCTCCAAGATTAGACTCAATGCTGATAAATCCATAGTCACCTAATAAATCACCTGCGCTAACTTGAGTGGTTTTTTTGCTAGCGAGTATGAGTCCAGAATAATAATCCATGACCTTTGTACTGACCGTTGAATTTGATGATTCGATTTGTTTATCTTCTGGACTGATTTGCCCTGCGTATAGACCCATATCTCCGATAGGAAAAAGCTGTAGCGTCTCAGCCGAATCTCCGCTAGTTTTATCAGGATGCGCAACAAAAATTGAATTCTCAGCCGTTGTTCGGCTAGACCCGTATAGATTGAAATCAGAATTGTGATTTGAATTTGAATTTGAATTTGAATTTGAACTTGAACTTGAACTTGAACTTGAACTTGAACTTGAACTTGAACTTGAACTTGAACTTGAACTTGAACTTGAACTTGAGGCACCTTCTGAAGTGTTAGTCTCCGTTATTGTAGAATCTCCCTCCGCCTCAGCGTTTGCGCTGGAGCTGGAAGAGCCGTCAGGGCTGGTGGAATTTGAGCTGCAGGAAGACGGCCCCTCACCGATGCTTAGGCAACTATCTGATCTGGAAGATGAGGTTGCTGTGAGATTTACTGCATCGCTCGATGAGGCGCTGCTAGGATTTTGTAGTGCAATATCGCCCAACTCGCTGGAGGCTTTGAATTGCCCGTGATTAGTTTGAGCTGATTCGGAATCAATACGATGACTGAAAATACCAAAGTGCAGGCTCGCCAGCTTCTCATCAGGCGTTACTTCTGATGAGTCTGTTTCAACAGCCGTGTTGGGAGTGGTATTGGAGCTCCCGCTGCATCCGGCTAAGCTTCCAAGCAGGCAATATAATCCCGCGAGTAGATGAAGACTAAGAGTACATTTGATTGATAAGGTTTTCATTTTTTCCTCCTGTCTGATGCTTTAGAATAGCGGAGTCTCAAGTAATAAAAATTAAGCAAGACAATCTCTTGCATCAATCAAGGAGGTTTCTCCATAATCTGATTTTAGAGCCTAAAACAGTGTTTTTTCTGTACTTATAATTAATTGTAGTCTATAAAAATAAGGTGGAAACTAAACTTTAGTATTAAGTAAATAGGCTTAGTTGCGGTTTAGAAGACCAATTATATCCGTTGTCTCAGCCATAAGACGTAGTACCAAATGATGGAGCAATGAGAGAGGAGAGCAGGGGAATGCGCAAATATCGAAGCTTGGATTCGATTGCATGGAGCAAAGATAAAGACGTACGGACCTTAGGACGAAGGCCCACTGCTGAGGAAGGACTCACAGTTGATAGAAAAATTGGTTTAGGTTTGATTGATTCGAGACAATTGATGCGCTGCGGCATTTCTGATTTGCTGGGCCGTTATGGCCCGGAGTTTTCTGTCCTGCCGTATTCGAGCTGTCATAATTTGATTAACAGCTCCGCAGATGAAAAAGCATGTCTCGGCTTGCTCATTCTGGATTTGGATAGAGCGTCTGTTAATAGTCCTGAAATCCAGGAAGACATTGATGCTTTGCATCAGGAATTCCCTGGCGTTCCTCTTGTTTTGCTTTCCGACCGCATGGATGTGGACTGCTCAGTTGGAGCGCTGTGTAGTAAGGTTAGCGGATATGTAACCACTAATTTATCGCCTCCTGTTGCAATTGCTGCAATAAGGTTGGTGTATGCAGGGGGAAAGTATTTTCCCGCTGAAGTCATATCTAACTCCACCCAACAAAAAGAATTATTGCCCCAAAATAAGCATGAGAAACCTGCTGTTGACGGGCTAACTTCGCGTCAATATGAAGTGTTCAAGCAGCTTAAGGAAGGCAAATCTAATAAGCTTATTGCCTATGAACTGGGTGTTCAGGAAAGCACCGTAAAGGTTCACGTTAGGGAGATAATGAAAAAGTTGCATGCGACTAATCGTACTCATGCAGTGTTTTTAGCTTCCAAGCTTTATGCGCCAGAGTCGCTCGGTTAGTGCCAATACTTATGCAACGATTAATGTTTAGTAGAAAGCAGCGTGATGGGTATAGAGAAAATTGAATGCTTGCTCTCGGTTAGCTAGGGTCGTGCCGAAAGATCCTCACCAGTCGTGGTAAAAACGCGGCAAATGCCAGCAATGCTAACGCCAGTAAACTTTTTTGAATTAACCCCTCGCCACCGGTTAATGCTTCCCGACCTGCGTAGCCGAGGTAGGTATAGGCCGTCGTGCCTGGCAGTATGAATATGAATGAAGCGATGGAGTAATGACTGAGTCGGATACGCGTTAGGCCGAGTGCATAATTTAGTACATTGAAAGGGAATAGAGGGACTAGCCGGACAAAGGCGATAAATCTCCAACCTTCTTTTTCAATGCCATTAACCAGTTGTTTTAAGCGGCCACCCAGTTTGGCTGTTGCCCAATCAGAGGCCAGGTAACGGGCGATGACAAAGGCCAACGTGGCTCCCAGTGTTGCGCCGATAAGGTTATATAGTGCTCCCCAAATCGGGCCGAACAGTGCGCCACCTGTCAGGGTTAAAACTGAGCCAGGGAAAAATAATACGGTGCCTAGCGCATAGATAATGATGAATATGAAAGGTGCTGCTGGCCCTGCACTTTCAATCCATTGTGGTAGCGTTGTGGCATCAAAATGATCATGATTAAAAAGTACGACGGTTATTGCTGCGATCAGGGCAATGAATAATGTAAAACGTACGAATCGGTGTGTCACTTTTTTTGATGGCCATCGGGTTGTTGCTCTCCTTCCCAAGGGCGGCGATTGATAACGTAACCCGCGATTTTTTTACGAAACGGCAGACTTAACATGCCAGGTAGCCAGGAGACTTGCCGAGGGTTGCGGTAGTAGTGAATGCCGATAGTCATGTTATCGTGTCCGGCGGCGGGTTGATCTCGATAGGTTCCAAACAGGCGATCCCACCAGGGAAGGTTGAAACCAAAATTGCTATTGGTTTCGTCATCTTCTACCGAATGATGCACGCGATGCATGTCGGGTGTAACGACGAATAACCGCAGAATGCGATCAATACCCAGCGGGATTTTTACATTGCTATGATTGAACATTGCTGTTGTGTTTAGCAACACTTCGAAGATGATGATCGCAACCACCGGTGGCCCCAACACCATAATCGTGGCAAATTTTATAAGCATGGAGAGAATGATTTCGACGGGATGAAATCGTGCGCCAGTAGTGACATCGTAATCCAGGTCTGCATGATGAACACGGTGCAGACGCCACAATACGGGGACGGCATGCACCATAATGTGCTGAATATAGATAACAAAATCCAGCGCGATGACGGCCGTGATAACCGAGATAGGGTAGGGCACAGAGTAATAATTAAGTAGCCCCCAGTCTTGCTCTGCGGACAGCGCTGCCATGCCCACTGCGGCGGCAGGGAATAGCAACCGCAAAATGAAGCTGTTGAGGAATACAACCCCGATATTGTTAAGCCAACGCACCCATTTTGAAGTGGTTAGCGGACGCCGTGGAGACAGCACTTCCCAAGTAGCCATCAGGAGGAAAATACCGAAGAAAAAACCTAACCTGATTTCGATTTCGTGGGTAATTAGAAAGTTATCCAAACCCGACTCCTATTGTATTCAGCGTTCATGATGTTACGAAGAATGCACGAAGAAGTTATATCTCTCGTACCCAGGAATACCTAACCTAGAACAAGCATTCTTTTGCCAATAATATCGCTGCAAAACTCGCATTCAGTCTGTCTCTGGCATAAAGCCTCCGGCCTGCATGTTCCAGAGGTGGGCATAATGGCCTTCTTTTTTAAGCAATTCGGAATGACTTCCTGCTTCGATTATAGCACCTTCATCGAATACCAAGATGCGGTCCATGTGCGAGATTGTACTTAAGCGATGGGCAACAACGACTACGGTTCTATCCTTCATTAGGTAATGAAGTCCTTGCTGGATTTTCTTTTCTGTGACGGAATCCAATGCGGAAGTTGCTTCGTCAAGAATTAGAATTGGGGCATTCTTTAGAATTGCGCGGGCAATTGCGATTCGCTGTCGCTGTCCACCGGAAAGTTTGATTCCTCGTTCCCCGACCAACGATGCGTACTTCTCTTCAGTTTGCATGATGAAGTCATGTGCATGTGCTTTTTTAGCGGCGGCTATTACTTCTTCATCCGTTGCCTCAAGCTTGCCATAACGTATGTTTTCCAACAGGCTACGATGGAATAGCATGGGGTCTTGCGGGATCATTGAAATATTTTCCCGTAGGCTGTCTTGAGTTACGGCCAGAATATCTTGTCCGTCGATGCTAAGAGTGCCACTTTCTGGTTCAAATAATCGTAATATCAAATTAACGAAGGTTGATTTTCCTGAGCCGGAGAATCCAACTAAGCCCACCTGTTGTTTAGGCTTGATGGTGATATCTAGACGATTAAATACTTTTAAACCTCCGGGGTAAGTGAAACTAACATCGGTGAATTTAATTTCACCTTTAGCGACCGATAATCTTTGTGCGTTAGGTTTATCAACGATTTCATGTGGCTGAATAAAAATAGATACGCCATCTGAAATATTACCAATGTATTCGAAAAATTCGAGAAATGTCCGGCTTAACCCCCGCGCTGCTTCAATTAACATAATAGCTAGGCCGGCTACCATGGAGAATTCTCCCACCGTCATGCCTCCATCAGACCATATCTTGATGGCATAACCGACCATACCCACCATTAAGAAAAATGCGGCGGTAAACTGAAACCAACGTAGCTTTTCCATATACCAGTATGTTCGCATGGCATGATCAACTTCCTGGTTGAGGTAATCTGTTAAATAATCTTCTTCATATTGACGGCGGGCAAACATTTTTGAATTCATCATGTTGGTGACAGAATCAACCACTTTGCCAGTGACTTCAGATCGTGCTCTGGCAAAATCTTGCGCATACACCCGGCAGCGCTTGGAAAGAATAAAGGAGACATAGATATAAATAGCCAGCCAGATACTCAGCACCAGTGCTAACTCGCCACTTGCAGAAAATAAAAGGACTAACGCAGCGACTGATTTAATGAGTAGCGGATAAAAATCAAATGCGATGGTCCATAAAGCATGCATACAACTCATGGACACTTCAGCAATTCGATTCGCCAATGAGCCTGCAAAATGCGAAATAAAATAACGATGAGAATGGTGCTGTAAATAGCTAAATAAGGACTTTTTTATGTTTGCTCTTAAACGCGGTCCATTCATAACCAGTACGGCACCGCTAGCGCGGCTGAATAGAACAATGCCTAAGTTTAAAATGCCAAATAATACTAAGGCATCGTAAGTGGTATTGAAAACATCCGCTCCGGTTTCTTTTGCGAGAGTGACCGCATCAATAATTTCCTTTATCGCGTATGGCAGCATGATCGTGCAAAATGCTTCCCCCGCTTCAAGCGTAAAAATGGCCAGTAAAGAAAGGCGCATTTTTCCATAAAAATGAAGCGCAAAACGCCATGGAGATGTAGAGAGTTGTGGAGCCTGTTCAGCTGTAGTAAATGTTGATTCCATGGTGGGCAATTTCGTTATGAAGATGATTAGGAGCGGTAAATGAATAGCTTGATCATCTGGCAAAGTAGTTTTTCTTTTAATTGTACTATCTCAAGAGGAGCATAGTAGTTCTACGTGACGATTGAGATCGTGCAATTAAAAGGAAAAGGACAAGTCAGATGTTCAAGTTATTTATTTACCGTTCCTTAGTGGGTGTATACCCATCACACTTAACGCCTAAAACCTAAACGTGATGGGTAAGTGTCAGAACAGCCAGGAAAACCAGCCTTTGTTTAATTCACCTTCACATTTCGACAACTGGATTTTATAACGGTTCGCCCGTTTTTTTACACGCCGAGCAACCTTCAGAAGCCATGCTTTGTTGCGATAAGTCTTCTTCTTGTAACCAGCTTGCCCTTCGTGGTAGGCCAGGTACTGTTTGTAAGCATCGCTTTTGGATATTCCGAGCACACGGGCTGAAGTGTCGCCATACCAGCCGATAAAATCCACTACATCATCAAAATCATCACGGTCAGCCCAGCGACGGCCGGTGGACTTGCGGTAGCGGCTCCAAGTTCCGTCCAAAACTTGCCCGTAACCGTAGGCACTAGAAGGGCGTTTCCAGGGGATTACCCAGAGTATCTTCGTTCTCGGTGGCTTAGCGCTGTTTTCAAAGCGGGACTCTTGATAGATAATGGCCAGCTGCACATGGATCGGTACGCCCCATTTTTTATAGCTCTTATGGGCGTCTTTATACCACCCCCCCTTCTGTTCAAAAATTTCGCAACTGTTGCCCATGTTTTGCGGAGGACTATTTAAACAGGCAGTTAAGATTAAGGGGGCCATTAGAGCGGCGGTTATCCTACTTATTCCAGTCAATGCTGGCGCCCCGTAGTATTAACGGTATAGAGCACAAATATTTCCTCTTGTATGTTTTTTGTTAGTTTGATTCAGCATCATTATTGCTTAAAGTACCCTGAATTTGATGTGTATAAGGCGTTGATAAAGAGATGCCATACTGTTGAGACATCGTATAGAATTCGGCCATCATATGTTGTCGAGTACGTATGAGTTTACGGATATTTTTGGTGTGATAGAAAACCACCCATTCGACGGCATGATCCCCCGTATCTTGGATGCCGATTTCTAATCCATGCTGCTTTTCGATATCAAGACCACTTTCGATGGCTTTTTCAAAGGCTTCGTGAAACATTTCTCGCACTTGTTCGGTAGGCACATCGTAACCGATTTTAAAAGCAAGCTTTTCCCGCAAGCCCCGTGCAGAGGCAAACTTAGTAAGGTTATGGATGGTAAAGTCTCGTAAACGGGCGTTACGAACCATAACTCGATGATTGTCTATTAGATTAAGAATCTCGGTGTGGAAGAGCTTCGTTTTATACACCAGCCCGTACACCGTTTTTCCATCGCTAAATTCAATGACGTCACCTTCACCCAGCATGTCACTATTGAGAATGATCAAACCACTGAAAATATCAGGTGCCCAGGTACTTTGGGTCAGTGCGAGAAATACGCCAATAAAGCCGAGTACGCCACCCGCTTCTAGCAAGGAATCAAATCCAAGCACATGAATGATAGCGATTAGCGCAACAATAGTGATAAAAACACTGCTAAATATACTTACAGCACGGGTTTGGTAGGTCTCGCTTAAGCGGGTTTTACCCTCAATCTCACTCTGCTTGCCATAGCGCTTGAGAATGAAATAGTTCCCAAAATTAATCAGCAGATAAGCCACATAGGTAATGGCTAGAATGGCTAGAATTTTGAGAGCGGGGCCTTTTTCTATTGCTGGTTGGTACCAATAGTAATAGCCAAAAGCAAAAATAATCAGGAAATTGATTCCCCTAAATAGCATAAGCCATAGAGTGAACTGATGGGTTTTCGCTTCAAGCTTAAAGCCATGAGTGAGGACTCTCCGAGCAAAAAACAATAGCAGAATATTGAGTCCGATAACGGCATAAGCGATTGGACTGAGGTGGGAGAAAAGGTTGATAAATTCCTGCATGGAGTTTCCTTAGTAGGTGCTACAGCAGGTAGCTATTATAGAGATGAGGAGGCTTTGGGGGTAGTTGATTTCCGAGTAGGTATATGATCATAGAATGGTGTTGTTACAAAGGATAGGAATTGGGTATTTTTATGACTTAAGGGGGTAGGGAAATGACACTAAGTAGATCTCAGAAAATGATTTTGCATAATTTTGACGAATCATACGTTGATCACATAACTGTGAAAACAAGACCTCAATATGTTTTCTAGCCTTTCGATAGCGGCAAGGAGACCTTCAAAATCCAGCTGGTTTTTATGCATCAGTGTTTTTAAGTCTATGGCAGATTGCTGAAATAAATCATGTCGCTATTTTGAAATGAGTAATCTACCTTTTCCCTAAATGCACCTCGGGTAATAGAGGTGTCCCGTAATATGTCGGATAAGTGCAGTTGAACGATCTTTTCTGATTGTCACTAACCGTAATATAGCGTTGTATTTATGCCAACTTCGTTTCGGAATTTAAAGGATGCCTTACGTTACAATTCGGGCGTGGAATCATCGCTTCACCGCGACAAGTACCTAAGTAAAAGGCGAACCGAACCGATAGTGAAAGTATGAACTGTGGATTTCAAATAATAAAAACGGCTTTGCTTGCATTATTGCTGTTATTGCTTCTTGCCTGTGGAGGGGCGGATGAGCGTAGGCAAAGGCATTTTCAAAAAGCCAATGCCCTGTTTGAAAATGGTCACTATTCGCTCGCACTGGAAGAATATAAAAATGCTTCCTATATCAAGCCCTCAGATATCTCCGTGCATTATAAACTCGCGCAAACCTATGAAAAACTCAATGATTCCAGCTCTGCTATTGCCTCGTACCGCCATATTCTAGCGCTTCGTCCAGCGGATCATGAGCTGCGTATTAGATTGGGGCAACTGTATCTTAATACCGGTAACCTGGTGCGTGCATTGGAGCAGGCTGAGGCCTTATTGGGGAAGGAGGCTGGCAGTGCAGAGGGGTTACTTATTCGCAGCCAGGTAAGATCTCAGCAAGGGCGGATGCAAGCGGCGCTTCAGGATGCCCAAGCGGCATTAAAATCTGACCCTGAGAACATTGACTCTCGAATTCAGCTTACATCGCTACACCTTCTTCAGCAGCATAATGAACGTGCGGTGCGGTTGATCAGCGAAGGCCTTGAGCAATCCCCTGGAAATACGCGTTTGTTGATTCAACTTGCAAAGGTTTATTCTTTGCAGGGATCACTTAAACGTGCAGGAAAACTCTTACAATCCGCCTCGCAAAACGATGTCGATAAGGCGGGTTACAGCCGTTTGTTGTCTCAGCTCTCC
>JAVDPK010017132.1:0-14307 GCA_034780415.1 Cichlasoma orientale | reverse complement strand
CCCCCCCCCCCCCCCCCCGATAAGGCACCGCCTAGAGGCATGTGAGAATGAGAGAGTGAGGGGAGTGCTGTGCTACCGCCTTCTGCGCATCAAGGACTAAGAGTGCGGATGGGACTCTGATAAAAAAATAGTGCCAGAAAACTGTGGGAGGGAGTTTTTCCGATGGAGTGGGTTATTTTGAGGGTGTGAGCCTAAGTGCAGCACGATTATTCATTAACAATCCAGCATGTTGTGTCCTTGTCTATCAACTTGACTGCCCACAAATTGCCCATCAGGGAAAACTCAGGGGACTGAATTTCAACAAATTCCCAATCATATCAGTGTGAGAAAGACAGCTGCAGAGGAAGGACTCCTGGCATTGTTTAAGTTTGATCTGGAGGGAAGCAGTGCAGTATTAATAATAAGAAGTAATGTGGTTCTTTTGCATTGCCACAGAGTTGCATTGCCAATCCAAGGAGTAAGAAGGAACTCAGCTGTCAGTGTAAATTAAAACAACAATATTTTACACATTTACAGCTGCAGTCTATCAGATGACAACGAGCATTTGTTAAAATGTGAAGCCATCAGATAATCACCTGAAGGTGAGGTGCCCTTCAGCTCGACAGGTTTGTGGTAAGTTTTAGTTCCCTGTTAAGCTGCCTTCCGTGCAGCGTCACTCAGCTCACTCTCAGCCTCTCATAAAACAACATCCCGATATTTTGTGCAAGAAGAGCCATCAGGTTAGCATTTACTTTGACAGCTGTGCCTTGGCACAGGAGCAAATGAGGAACTGAGCCCACAAACACTGTATTTGAACGTGGAGAACACCCACTCTGAGTTTACACTGATTAAGAGTCAGCGCTACGTGTGGTTAACTGTGTCAGCACAGACCTCACATTTTTAAACAGAAACCTGAGTCCACTCTCAGCTACGTGCTCACCCAGTGTGATGCAACTGGACTGTATATCAAACAGCATGCCACTTCAGGCATTTGTGTAACGTCTGCTCTTATTAAACTTTTCTTTATGGAGCTAAAATCAGATGCAGACAGTTTAGGTTTAAGATCAGGGTTAGCTCATTTATGGCCAACATGTTCTCGTCTCAGAGCATCAGATGATACACATAAGGTGTCTTTTGATGTTGGTACCTTGACCCACCTGCCAGCTGTTGACCGAGAGCGCTCCTGCTGTAAAAACGGCCATTTTGGAGGTTGGATAGGTGTTTGCTAGAAGAATGCAGCTTGTATCCCATTTAGGAACTTTGTGTTGTTTTATTTTCTAATTTCACTTTTGTTGTTTGGTGAGGTTTAGGCACTAAAAGCTTTTAAATTAAGGCAATATTCAAACACTGAGCTGTCACTGCTTTAAAAAAGAAATGAAACCCGGCACATGAATCTGTGGATACTTTCATGCCAGGATCGAAGACTCGAAGACGTCAGCTGCTTACTTACAATCAAAATATCTTGCCTGCACATGTTTTGTTTTTGTTTCATTTTTGTTTTTAGCTTCTGTATGTTGGAAAAAAATATCTTGGTGGTTCTCAGGCATTAAAAAATCTGCGACTGTCTTCCGGGAAACTCTTACATCTATATTAACCCGATACTGATTAAAACGGCCTGGTTTGCAGGTGGACATGTTTGATAAATACTTTGGAAAATGTTTCTCATATAATTATTTTATTACAATACCACAGTACTGCGACATCTGCTCAGCACCAAACAGTAAAAAGACAAAGTTAGCAGTTAGCAGGGAAAAATAATAGATCAGGATCTTTTTCTGAGGAGCTGCTAGAGAACAAAAACAGAGTTAACCAAGCAATGTGCAGTGTTTTGTCAGGAAACGCAACTCCAAATTAACTGCAGTGCTCCTTCACTTGTTAACAAGTTCATCATATTAACAGCCCCCCACCACCACCACCACCACCACCAAAAGGCCTTTTGGCTTCACTGTGTGTGTTTATAAACATTTAATCAGTATTAATCTCTCTCTCTCTTCCACAGTGTGTCTTTTGTCCTCTCTCTCTCCCCTCAGCCCCAGCTGGTCCCAGCAGATGACTGCCCCTCCCTGAGCCTGGTTCTGCTGGAGGTTTCTTCCTGTTAAAAGGGAGTTTTTCCTTCCCACTGTCACCAAGTGCTGCTCATAGGGGGTCGTTCTGATTGTTGGGTTTTCTCTGTATTATTGTAGGGTCTTTACCTACAATACAAAGCGACTTGAGGCGACTGTTTGTTGTGATTTGGCGCTATATAAATAAAAAAATAATTGAATTGAAGTGAGCTGCTCAAGGTTATCAAACCTGCCATAATTTGTTGGAACTAAAACAAGATTTTTTTTTAAAACTAAGGTATCTAGCTACAGTCAGTAATCAATCAATGAAAAGTCTGCATTTCATTCAGTCCAAATAGAGAATTCTTGATTTTTGAACAGATGAAGGCAAAAATATATGTTCAGCTAAATATTGTTACCTTTGGACAACTGAGATGGGCCTTGTTCTTTCCCCTCAGTCTATATCTATTATAACTCGAGGCAAAAGAAATGAATTGATGCATTTGTTAATAGGTAATGTAAAAGCTCAAAAGCCAAACTGTTTGAGAACCACTGCCCTACAGGCCGTATTCTCTCTACAAAGACTTTTGTTAAACCGGCCATCTCTAAAGAAAAGCTTCAAGCAACTCCGATCAACTCTGCAACGGGGACCAGTTGCCAAGACTGAATTATTTCAGAGGGACACGTAATGAGATTTTAATGAAAGTGAATGAAAGTTCTCATCTCTTCTGATGCTGCCATTCATCAATTACCATGGCTTACTAATGGAGTGGAAATTATTAATCCCTTTTAACAATAAATCAAATGGAATTTTTCAAATCAATCAACATCCGAGTAAGATGTATTTTGTATCTTGAAGGAGCAAAAAGGAGCGGCATACATTTTATGTGCTAGAGAACTGTCTTTGTGAACACAGCGACGGGTGCTTGGAGACGTGCTTTAAGAAAAGGAAGTGTCCTTGAGAATGACACTCAATTCTTCTCTGAACCAGGGGTGCAGATCTGCAGCTGACCCTGCTTCTTGTCCTCCCTGCAGAAAAGCAGACTGAGACCAATCACATTATACAATAAAAAACAGTCTTGCTGTATGAAGCACTTCAGCCATGAATATTCAGTTTTTAAACTAACTTTATTTGTAAGTATTACCGGGTGTAAATGATAGAAGTTTCGTCCCACAGTATCTTAGCTCTGTGATTCTCTTGGAGGTGTGTCCCATTTTGACCTCGGGACCTCCAGGTCATACTCAGCACAGATGTTCTGTATACTATACCGGCCACTTGGTTATGGCGTTCCATGTATGCCCTGCCTGCTAGCATCTTACACCCTGCTGTCATGTGTTGGATTGTCTCAGGGGCATCTCTGCACAGTCTGCACCTGGTTCTGACACTCACTAGTCCTCGGCCTCCTTCCTTCTGCTTAGCGTATCATCTCAGGGTGCTGGACTTGGGGTGAAACCCTCCATGCATGGTAAGGAGCTAAGGGAGGAAATAAAAGCCACTGATGGCAAGACAAGAATTCTTGTCTTGCCATCAGTGGCTTTTATTTCCTCCCTTAGCCAGCTTATTATCCCAGCAGGGTATCTGACAACTGGCAGGGCGTAGGTGTTGATAGCCCAAAACTTGTTCTTCCCATTCAGCTGACTCTTCAGGACTTGCGTTACTCTCTGCAGGTACTTGGTGGTTGCAGCTTTCCTAGCGGCCACTTCATGGTTCCCATTTGCCTGTGGGATTCCAAGGTGTCAGGGTTAGGGCTGTGGCAAGCGTAGCAGGACTCCAATGCAGGACTCAGACAGCGTGGAGCTGAATTCAATCAAAGCTTTAATAGCCAAACGTGGACATGGAGAAAAACTTGAACGTGGCATAGACTTGGTATAGACTTGGCATAGACATAAAGCACACAGCAGTGAAATCCAACAACAACACGACAAGGAACAGACACAGACTGAGCACTTAAAGACACACTAGGTAATCAGGGAACAGGCAACAGGTGAGGGGCAAAGCTGAACGTAATTAACCAGACGAGACAAGGGGAAGCAAAACTAAATACAAAGCACAAGGAACACAAGACTGTCAAAATAAAACAGGAAGTGACTAAACATAAACACATATGCCAACTTAACACAGAAGGAACCTAAACATGACTATAACAGAAATCTAAATACATCACACAGGGAACACTGGGACATAAAACTAAACACAAGACATGAGACTAAGGATAAGATAAGAGAACAAAACATACAGAGGAACAACAGTACATGATGACATGGGAGGCAAACCAGACTAGACACCAAAGGAAAAACACTTGAACACAGACCATGGACAACATGAGGAAACAGGAACTCACTCAAAACAGAAAATCCTAATCCATAACTACAACCACAACCAAAATAAAACAGAACTCCACAAAAGAACTCAAAACACTGGGCCACCGGCCCAGGATCATGACACTAGGTACTTGTAGCTGTCTTCAGTGTCTCCAATGTTGCTTTCTGGTGGTGCAGTCCCCTCAGTTCTGACTACCTTTCCTCCGTTTGTCTCTTCCACTACACTTCCCCAGGCCAAAAGGCATTCCAATGTCATTTCTGTAGATCCTAGAGATCCCAGTGGTGTGGATCAGTGAATCGATGTCCTGTTCACACAGTAGATTGAGTCTCATTAAGCTAAAGTTTGTAATAATTTAGCTTTTGAATTTTCAAGTTGGACTGTTTTCTCCTTTTCACACCGTCTCAGTCCCGTGACTCGATCCACAGCAGAGTTTGGATGCATACAAGATGGCCAAACAGTCCGGAGTTCATTTGAACAGGTTGGTGTGAAAGCACCCCGTTTGTGGGTTAGGGTGCTTCAATTCCCGGCTGCTTCAGTCTGCATGCCAAACTTTCCTTGGGCAAGATACTGAACTCCGAGTTGCTCTCCGATGTGCTCATTGGAGTGTGAATGTTAGTGAATATTAGACAGAAAGTGCTTGCGTGATTGGGTGAATGAGGCATGTTGTAGAAAGTGCTTTGAGTGCTCAAGTAGAGTCCCATCCATCTGCGTTACGTATGTAAAGAATATCTACAATTATGTGGGCCATTGTGTGAGAATGGTGAGACATGATTAATCTTCCTCGATACATTAGAAAGTGAAAAATGAAGAAGTGCCTCATGTATAGTAAAGTGACACAAATCCTGATTTCTGGTGCACATCAAAAAGTGGCACGAAAACAGAAGTACACTATGCTTATGTTTGTTCTTTGAATTTTAGGGATTTAAAAAGGAATTTAATATAGCGATCTCATAGTAACTACCTCACTTATAAGGTGTAGACACAGGAAGAGACCAGCAGTGTTTCAACACCCACTGTCATGTAATGAAGCTTCAGTGAGGAAGACCTGTTTTCACCCCTCTGTCTGCTTTCCTGGTGTTTATTCTTCACATCACTTCTGCTGTTCCATGCTGTCAAACTCAAAGCTTACATCACTGCTCTGGTCCAATCGGCTTTCTGCCCGCGTACTTCAAGCCAATCACCCTCCACTTTGCATACTTTAACTCTCACAGCTTACCTGTCATTCTTCCATGCACACTCATTCATGCAACCCACCTCCTCCCCATCTCCACCTCATCCAAATCACTCAGTGCGCCATCCAAGCCTCCATCTTTATCTTCACCACCAGCCTCTAGACTCCGGGGGGTCCTGCCCTAATTCCTATCATTGCTTGGATTCCGTTCCGCTTCGATGGGCCATCCGAGTCTAACCCCAAAATAGCTTAATTGAATTCTGTATATCAATAAATAATGTTCAGCTTTTCCTAATGATCTCGTTATTGAAATGACAATAATATTTAAACTGCCAGTGCTGAGACTAGCAATTGAAGCCACTACCCATGGGAGTGAAGGACATTGTTGAACACAGCTCAGTGGTCCAGTGGTTAACACTGCTGTCTCAAAGCAAGAAGGTCTGGCCAGAGACTGGCTGGCTGGGGCCTTACTCCCTGTGCTCGCATGGGTTCTCTTCAAGTGACGCCTCCCACAGTCCAAAGAAATGGATTCCAAATTGGCGGTAGGTAAGAATGGCTGTCTCTCTCTGTGTTAGCCATGTGATGGAGGCGGGGCTCCTGAGATCCATTAAGAAAATGCATGGATGAATGAATGGATGTTGCTGACTGATAGATTATGCAGTTTGAAATACATTAGAGGATTTCTTCCCCAGCCAGAGTCAGTAATGTCCACAAGTGGGAAAATGTTAGAAACAAAACCGCTGGCAGTGAGAAAATCACATTTTACTCTTACTGACCATTTATTAAGCACAACTGTTTAACTACTCCGTAATGCAAATCTCTAATCAGTCAATCACGAGGGCAACACTTGCATTTGAACAGTTATAGTTCAAAGCGAGCACCATAATGGCAAAAAAATGATTTAAGTTATTCTGAATGTTGGTGCCAGACTGGTTGGTCTGAAGATTTCAGAAACTGCTGATCTACTGGGATTTTCCCACACAAGCATCTCTGGGGGTTCCACAGAATGTGAGAGAGAGGGAGAGGAAAAAAATTGGACAGCAGAAAATTGTAAAAATGTTGCTGATCTGATGAGTCTCAATTTCTGCAGTCACAGTCAGATGGTAGGGTCAGTATCGGGCGTAAGCGACATGAACGCATGGATCTGTTCACCCGGATCACACTAATAAACAGTTTGTTGCAGTGGTTCAGGCTTGTTGTGCAATCGTATGGGGGATATTTTCAGTTTGGACCCCATAGTACCAACTGAGCATTGTTTAAACTCCACAGCCGACCCGTGTATTGTTGCTGACCATGACCATGCCTTTATGACCACAGTGTACCAATCTTCTGATGGCTGCTCCCAGCAGGATAATATACCATGTCACAAAGCCCAGATCATCTCAAAGATCAGTGAACTGATCTGAGTTCACTGAACTCAAATGGTCTCTACAGCCAACCAGGTCTTAGTCTGATAGAACACCTCTGGGTGCTGGCAGAACGGGAGATTTGAATCATGCATGTTCAGTTGATAAATCTGCAGCAACTGTGTGATTTTATATCAATATGGATCAAAATCCATAAGGCAGGTCTGATGCCAAAAGGTCCGGCTATCTGAGGTACGTGCCATATTCCGGCTGTGTGTCAGGCAGAGTGTGGACCCAGATGCAGGATGCTGGAGACGGGGTTACAATGTAAAAGTATCTTTAATGTTGAAGAGTCTTCCAAGCAATCAAAATATAACAAATAAAAGCCAAGAATACAAAACTCAGAGTTTAATGGAAAACAGGGCAAGAGAGCACACAGCTATGAATTCAATTCAATTTTATTTATGTTGCACCAAATCACAACAAACAAGGTGCTTTATATTGTAAAGTAAAAACTATACAATAAATACAGAGAAAACCCCACAGGCAACATGACCCCCTATGAGCAAGCACTTGGTGACAGTGGGAAGGAAAAACTCTCCTTTAACAGGATATCGATGCATTTGCTTGTGTTTGAATGACAATAAAGGAATCTTGAATCTTGAATAAATCTCTAGCAGAGCCAGGCTCAGGGAGGGGCAGTCACCTAAGGGGAGAGAGACAGGATAAAGACACACTGTGGAAGAAAGACAGAGATTAATAATAACTAATGATTAAATGCAGAGTGGGGTATAAACAGAGTGAAAACAAACACTCGGTGCATCATGGGAACCGAAAGAGTGAGCGTATGTAGACGGAACTTCATTTACAGCACGAGATGCCTTTATTTAGAAGAAGACAGTCCAAAGTAAAACTGTGCATGACCAGTTAATTTAATTTTTTTATAATATAAACAGAAGAGCAGGAAAGTGCAGAGTAACTTGCTACCAGTTCATTCATTAATGCTGATTTATGTAATGTTGATTCAGATGTGGATAATGAAAATTCAGCCTTTTACTTCAGCTGAACAGGAACCATCACAGGCACCTCCGCGGCGCTCGGCCCAGCTGACAGATCAGTCGTGAAGTGAGCACCCACACTCCTTCAACACCTTTACCTGCTAAGAATAGGATCAAACGTGACCGTCTAGGTGAAGTAAAAGCAGTGACACGGTTACTGTGGGTGAATCTCTTGTTACAGCCTGGAGTCAATGGATGGCCAAAGAAAGATCAAGAAGGACATTCACATTAAACACCAGAGACCCATTTACATCTATACATCTATAACATCATTACATTTATTACGAATAGGTAAATAATACAGTACTGTTATCTACTATACCTATCTTTCCTGTTTTCCTTGGATTATAATTTTGGCATTAATTTTTACAGTTCCTCTGAACAGTATCATCCCAAATACCTTATCTGCAGGACCACTGATGTCATTATTGCTGCCAGCTGGTGTCGTTATTTAAGTTAGCTTTCCTGGACATCTGTGGCTCCCCTGCAAACTTCCAAGACAAACATGTCGGCCTCGTAAGGATGTAAAGAAAGAAGATCCGCACGGCTTCCAGCAGGGTAGTTCCTTAGGGCTCAGAGAATCACACGCTGAAATCTGCTTTACGGTGAGTACGTACAGTTTTGATTCCTTGCAGAGCACGTTCCTCAAAAACACAATGTGTATTTAAGAGAACTTTTTGCCATTGATCCACACTGATGTTCACTACGTTAGCCTGCCCCAGGTCTGCTGAAGGTTACAGAAAAACCGTATTTTGCTGTTTTTGAAAACGTCTTCACTCAGCTGCTCTGACTTTCCAGGCAAATTAGAACATTTCTGCTTTTGAACAAGAAAACTTTGACTTCTCTTATCATATTGTTTGTTTTGATGTTCTGAACGCATCATACCGATTGAAGCTTGCATGCATTTTGAATCCCACTTGTATGCACTATATTACAGAAAGCAGAAGAATCTGTGCAGACTGTCATTAAATATATCTCTGCGTCGAGATGCCTTTTAAACGTATCTAGAACAGAGTGCAATAGATTTAAAAAAGCATTCAGAAGCCTTCAGGTTTTTGCACTCTTCGCTATCCGTGGTGCTTCAGTGGTTTTAGTTGTTTTAGTTGTAGTGAGCTGTGTCTGGGGTTTGCCAGATATACTGCTTGGAGTTCAACTTGTCTCATCTTTTCCCTCGTGTTGTAAGAGTCCTATAATTTATTTTGCATCCTCCAAGAATGAATGGATGGAAATTAAGTGCATACATTATATACTCAAAATACATGCTGTATGACTTTAGAGGGTTTTTTTTTTTTTTTTATTAATCAGGGTATTATTTGGAAAACCAGTTCATAGCCTGATACAAAACTAAAAGTGTGTATGTGTGTGTCTGTACAGTGTGCCTATGCTTTCAATACAGACGGGGGACACAGTAAATACTCTAAAAGCCTGGGGAATTGAAGTGCTGTCAGGAAACATGTGACATTTGGATGCGGCTCCAGTGGGTTTTCTAGCACATCAAGCTGAAAGGTCAAGCTATGATAGGGAGTCCTTGGACACGCAACTGTAATTGACCTTTTTCTTTGATAGTAGGGCACAGACTGACATATGCTTCTATACGGGCTTCAGCCACCGCTTTTAAAATATAATTAGCCAGGTTGCTTAGGGAGTCATTAAGTAGTAAGCACTAATTGGAGAGGATGGAGTTTGTCAGAGGTGACTGAAGCAAAAACACTGGTGCATTTACTACCACTGAAATATTTGGATTCAGAACAATGTTAATCATGTCAAAACAAAAAGATCAGCATCTAATGAGCGGGATCCTCTTTTTTGTGTTGGTTAGTCAGAGGGAGTTGCTGTCTTACTTTTGCCATTAAATGTTGGTTAGTTTTTCAGATGCAGTGAAACAGTGGGTTCTGATTGTCAGGGTTTGGGCTTGTGTGGAGTTTTATTTGTGTGCTGCACTTTCAGGTGATGAGATGGGCGGGGGAGTGGTCTCATCCGGGACAGCCGGACTCACGCCTGTGAGAGATCTGCTCATTTTTGGGCTGGATATTTAAGGACCGGTCCTATTTAAGGATGTTTCATGACATTGTTTGGTCATAATCTTTCCATTTGTCTGGTTGTCATTGTTCCCTTCCATGAGCACTGGTCATCTGAAGGACATCACTAGCACTCCTGTCACTCAGTTTCTCACCTTTACTCCACCTCCTCTCTTCACTGACTGGATACTGAGAATGTTTCAGGAAGTCCTTTGGGTCTCGTAGGTTCTGCCGTATGCCCTCCATGGATAGAATAGCACAGGATAGAACTTGTTCATGCACAGGCTTGGTCGACCTTTGAAGCTGTCAGTAGCTTGGGCTCTTTGTCATGTTCCTCGTCATGTTTTTTAGGAGCATTATTTTGCTGCAGAAAAGCTGCTTCCGTTTGGTGGAAGTGTATTTGGTCTTCAGCAGTACTCAAATGGGTGAGATGTGTCAAAGTAACACAACACCAGAACTAATGGTTTTCCAGCAGAAACGATCAGTCACACTTCACCAGAAGGTGATTAACGTATTTTTCTCAACCACTGCAATACAGTTATGTTCATTATGCAGCCCTGACTTACAGTCTCTCATTGTCCCCGTATCACATGATCCAGCACTACAAGTATCACTCTATTATTTACCTTTTGATGCCTGTAACCTAGCAACCTTTCAACATGCATCAGTGTGGGTACACACAACAGTGAGCGTCACTGAATTTCTACTAAGTGTAAATGAATTGTAGCAACTTTGTCACAATATACTAGCTCTGGATATATGAATGAGCCACAAATTAGACACTGATTAATAGAAGGGTTTACATCTCTGCCTTAATGCAATGTCAGAGTCTACCAGCTGTCAGCCACGTGGTCTTTGAATGGAAGCTGCCTCAAACATCTTATGTGAAGATCAGCCACAGCTCGGAGGCAAGTACTCTTCAGTTCCTGTCTGCTGCTGCTGCATTGGAGGGAGAACAGAAACCAGTTTCTGCTTCTTTGAAGAAAAGGATGCCTTTATAGAAACCTTGTTTTTCATGGTAGAAAAAAACTATTGTTTTTTCATCAGATTTTACTGCATCACTGTGTCAACATGTGTCATGAATGTCAGCTGTAAAATAATATAAGAATCTGTTTCAGACCTGTTAAAGCAAAAGGGTCTCCAAACTGGACTGATTGTACAAAAATATATATAAAATGATCCTGTTTTAAACATGGTATTAACACTGGATGTATGATTTTATATATATGTATAATTTTTATAAGATTTGCTTAAAACCCAGATACAAGTCTCTTGTTGCATCAAGGCCACACTAATAAACATTGTCAAGAACCAAATCAGCTCTGGATGTAAGCACATGATGAGCGACACCACAACAGTTTGTAAAATGACCTGGCAGCAGCTTAGGGAACTCCTTAGCCTTAAATAGCAGGTGAGTAACTACCAGATTGCACACAGGTGGATAATTACTAACCGCCTCCAGGTGCACAGATCTGAGAGGTGGAGAACCAGGAAGGCCCCGCCTCTGACACAGACTACACTCACACAGGTGAGGGAGAGAGAGAGCCAAGAGTGGAGAAACAGAGAAAATGCAGGTTGAAATGGGAGGACAACAGGACCATAAAAAATATTAAAGATATAAAAACAGAGGAAATCACTGTGAAATACGAAGGCTGTCACTTGTAGTGATGAACTCTTAAAGCATATTGCAATTTCCCTCGCTGTTACTATTAAGAGTTTAAGCATCTGTAGGCTCATAGTTCAATAGGAATTAGGACAGGACTCTTCCCGGAGTCTAGCTGCTGATGTTGCTGGAGCTAAAGATGGAGGCTAGGACGGAGCACTGAGTGACTTGGGTGAGGTAACGATGGGGAGGAGGTGGAGAGTGACCGGTACGCTGTGACATTTAAAGTACACAGGGTGGAGGCTGATTGGCATGAAGACGGCAGGCACAAAGGTGATTGGACCAGAGCAATGATGTCAGCTTTGAGTTTGACAGCGTGAGAAAATGTAAGTGATGTGAAGAATAGACAAGCAGCCAAACACCCGGGAAAGCAGATTACAGATTATTGAATGAGCTTCGTTCTCATCAGCCTCGTGGTCAGCTGCAGGCAGCGTGTTATAATCTGCTCACAGCTGGCATGCTGATGGTTAATATGGTGGAGCATGTAGCAGCTAAAGTAACCACAAGGAGTAAATAATGTACCTCAGCTCCAGACGAGGGCTAATTATTTTATGTCATTGGTTATTGATGCTGTTCCATTTCCTCTGAAGAGCAACAATCAACAATGTTTCCTCTAAAATGGGAATAAGGTCATTTTCAGGGCTTTAATCCCATTCCAGTGCTAATCAGTGAATGCAGGACATCAGTGCTAACTCAGTGATGTAGCACATATGTAGATGTGCAGGTCACGTTGGGTTGACAGTAAAGAGGTCAGCAGGTCAGCACAGTGATTGAATTTGGACCAACATTTTCTGAATTTGCTCATATTTCTTTACACCAAATTATTTATTATGTTTAGGATTTTCTCACCTGGCCCACCTGAGATCAGGCTGGGTTTATTTGGCATATTCAGTGTCTTCTCTGCCATGTCTGAGAGTGTTTAATGTACGAAAATAAATGTTTTTACAAGTGCTAAAATGTTTTTCCACATTT
The DNA here is from genome assembly GCA_034780415.1 of Cichlasoma orientale. Lineage (NCBI taxonomy): Eukaryota > Metazoa > Chordata > Actinopteri > Cichliformes > Cichlidae > Cichlasoma > Cichlasoma orientale. The sequence continues at coordinate 1,735 of JAVDPK010017132.1, read as the reverse complement.
GGAATAAAACACAATTAGCTGTACAGTCATTTCCGCTCCTTCCTGATGAACTGCATCAATCAGCAGAATATCAGCTGATAATCATTCTGATTTGTTTTCAGTGTTTTGATTCGAGGAAACTTCATTTACTGCACTTTCATTTCATTCTGCATGCTCGTGGAGACAAATACTGCCCTTCTGAAGATGAATGTTTTCCTTCCTTCAAGTCATTACTAAAGACTGGACTCAGTTACTAATTCAATGTGCCAAGCTGCGTTTGACCGAACTGTCTGCAGAGCTAAGATAGACAAATAAGTTAATGAGAGGGGACATAAGTTAACCTCCGAGCACCTTTGAGCCATGTGTTCTTTGAAAGGGCTCATACCATGTCAATGAGCTATAATGAATTTTTATAGCTGATTAAGGAGCCTACTTATAAACGACTGCACTATATATCACGCTAAATACAAATGTGAGTAAATCTGTGACCCAGCAGAATGGAGTTATCTTTTTTCTATTTACTCTTCACCTAAATACTTCACATTGTGTCTCTATCTAGATCACTTATCACTGGATCAGTCTACTAATTGCTTGCTGCTTGCACTATCACATCAGGCACCCTAATTACTTGTATTGCTCTTGTGTGTTATTTTTCTCCAAGAAGAGTGCAGGTGATAAATTTACCCCTGAACGGTGTTGTTTTTTGTGACTAATTGCAGCAGCCTTGAGCCATCGCTGCAGCAAATGTCATTTGTTAAAGAGAAGAACATAAAAAAAGACCAAAACCATAAATTCAGCTTCTTTAGATTTTAAAGCTCCCATTTGGTTGCAGGCAGCATGAGAGTCGGGGTGAATGGTTGCTCTATCGATTACTGCTTTAATTCTAAATAGAGACTGACGGTTACGGCAGCTACTGGATCCTCCAATGGCTGAGTCAGTGCCTTGTTGCTGTCACAGCTGTGCTTGCCTGTGGCAGGTTTGTTCCCCTATCACTGGATAAGGATATCCATCTTCACACCTCAGGGTCCTCAATAGGCAGCCACTCTCCCAAACAAACAGCGTTGCTGAATATAAACAGGCCATTTCAGGTAACTACTCTCTCTCTGGATGCATTATTTAGTCATACTTTAGGGCCACTTTTGGTGCTGGAGCAGGAAACTTGAGGACAGTTGTTTGAACTTCAACAAAGCTATTTTCTGTGTGATGAATTTTATGAGCACGCTGTCATCTGAAGAATTACGTTTCAGGAGGAAAGGGGAAAAATTAATGCCGTGACAGAGTTACACTTGCTGTGTGTTATCGGGAAATCAGAAATGTTTGAACCACTTTGGTTCATACTTCATGCACCACTGAAGTTGTCACTGTTAGCAGGTTGTGGATACTCAAGGACAGGAAAGCAGAATGACTCAACAAAGAACACAACCTGAGGCTTTAAATACACACAGGAAGGAATCGGGGGGAGTAGAAACACACGTACGCTTGATAATGGCAGCTTCTGACCCCAGATGGACTCTCATGTATCACTACTGTATGTTTTTACCCCGGGGGGGGGGGGGCAGGATATTGTTTTTGGTTTAACAATACACAGTACTACCAAAAGTATTCCCTCACCATCCAGATCACTGAATCCAGGTGTTCCAGTCTCTTCCACAGGTGTATAAACCAAGCACCTCGGCATACAGACTGCTTCTACCAACATCAGTGAAAGAATGGGTCGCTCTCAGGAGCTCAGTGAGTTCCAGCGTGGTACCGTGAT
>JAVDPK010017130.1:3215-14317 GCA_034780415.1 Cichlasoma orientale | reverse complement strand
AGGCTATTCAATTTTCAGTCTTTATGCTTAGTGGCTGCTGGCTGTAGCTTTGTATTTACTAGTAGATGCAGGAGTGGTGAGTTCAAGAAGTATATATGCATGTCTCCCCAAAATTTCTGGACTATTCCAAGTATGATATTTGAAACTATATGGAACCTTATACCTTATATACGGTATCTGATGCTTGGGATCATATAGACGACTAAATTTGTTTTCCCATGTTCGTTGCTTTTCTTTTTCCAGACATCTCTCCTGCTGAGCTGGATGCTCTATGGAGGGAACCGCCATATACTCTTGGTGGAGCTAATGAACACTTCTCAGGAAATGACATCATGACTCAAGGTGTGGTAGCTACAGCCGGATGTTTCTGATCTCTCAATCAGTTTGAAATCATAATATGATAAAGTATCCTATTAGTTTGAAATACAAATAACTCATTAGGGAGCATGTGAAAAGGAGCGGTGTTCCCACAGAGGAAGTGTTTGGGATATCCTCCCTGCACAATGGAACATACCAGGAAAAGCCCATATTAACTTTACTGAAAAAAAAATAACGTCAGCTATTATAGTACGTATGTCCATCTGGCTACAGGCTTTGAAACTATTAAGATCCTGTTTATTGAAATGGCTGGAAATGTACTAGAGTAATGCTGATAGGTTTACAGCTGTACTCTGCTATAGTATGACGGTAAACCCGTTTAAACTGAGCATTAAATGAAGTACTTATACTTCCATATTATTTCTAGTGTTAAAGAGCATCCAGTCTTGGTGGATATGATGGGTGGTGATAGTTGAAGGATTATTGTGCAGTTTTGGTTGATTATATCAGGAAGAACATTTGGAAGCTACTGTTCTAAGTCATATGTTCAGCCTCTCACAGTCTTGTGTCATCTGCTAACATTTTCAGTTTAATCTCCATGCCAGTCTAGGACATGCATTATGATAGCAATCTACTCTAAAAGTCCTTGTGATGACTATCTTGATCAAATATTTTCCCCACACAACCTCCACGTTTCGATTACACCGCGATATGATATGCTGTTTAGGAAACACTGGCTTAACCGACAGTATATTGAGTTTCCTATCTTATTTTCTGATTTTTGACTTAAGCGCGCAATTTAAACTGGATCCAGGAACAGTTTTCCTGACTTTGTTTCTTCTTTCAGGTGCAGGTGAAGAGGAGGATGGTGCAGCAGTGGACTCAGGTGAAGGTGGGGTGGAGCCTGACAGCTACTGGAAGAAGAAGGAGGCCTTCCTTAGAGGAAGCACTGTGTCACTGGGAGATAAATTCTCTTCAGGTACATTCCACGGGGCTTTTAGTTGTTAGTTGTCTGGCTTGTTTTGTCTTCCTGCTGGAAATGTATAAGCTTGTCTAAACTAATTTCATACACAGCAGCATTTCCCATGCATGTTATATTTATGCATACTGATGAAGAACATTCCGCGTCTACTAATGTTTTACTCTGTCAGCATTTTAACTTCATCCATCATGTTCCCTCAGGTTCTTCCTCTCAAATGGATTTAAATGGCCACACTGAGAGTCCAGTAAGAGGCCTAATAGCTTTGCTATTCCTCCAGGGAATCACTTTGTGCTCACAAAGCATCTCCCTGAAATATAAGCTCTTCATAGAAAATATTTAGTGAACTCTTGCAAGTTTTTGTTTCTTGTAGAGAATAATATATTTTAGTAAAGTCTCGGGTTTTATGTTTTACTTTTGCTCATTGATTACAAACGGAAATATTCAAAATACTGTGAGAAGTGAAACAAAATGATTTAAAATACCCTTTTTATTCTCTTACCGCTCACAGAGTTTATTTAGCCAGGCTAATTCTTTATATTCCATCGTATTTCACTACAATCAGCAATCTAAATTCAGTGTTGATGATCAAAGCGTGTGTTTTGTCTCATCTCTAGAAATTGTGCTGCTGTTTACCGGGCGAAGGCGCTCCAGTGCAGATCCTGACCGGGCCCTGCAGGAGGCGCTACGCACACGACTCCGAGTGGTGGAGAGCAACAGCCAGGATGTCATACAGCTCTTCAAAGTGAGATGTGACAGTGAAGCCAATACATATACTTTCCTACACTTCTAAACATTCTGATGTAATAATGGAAAAAATAATGTGCTTTACGATATGAGTCTAAATTATGCAATGCGATCTACTGTACATGCATTAAGTACTTTATAAAGATGGCTTAATGTTCTTTTACTGTAACATGAGACTTTGTTTCTGCAGGACTTGTCTGCACGTCTGGTCTCTGTCCACGCTGAGAAGGACAGCTTTGTTCTCACATTCAAAACTGTGGAGGAAATCTGGAAGTTTTCAACTTACCTAGCATTAGGTAGGGCTAATAAGAATGATCCTTTTGGATGATATTTCAGCATCTGTTTTATGTTTTTGTTGTTGTTCCTCCATCATCACAGTGATGGTATTGGTTGGTTGGCATGAGTATTAGCAGTAGTATTTCATTTGGTGCTCTTTCCCAGGCTATGTGGCTCGCTGCTTGGAGAACTTCCTCTGCGATCCGTCATTCTGGCTGGACCCAGAGCTGCTCAGTGACTTGCAGATCAGTGTGACAGTGGATGAGGAGCATCTAGCCACCCTGTACCTGGGACTCTTACTCCAGGAAGGTCAGTTGTGTTGTAACCACAATTATAAGAGATGTTTATCAGTACTGTCAACACAACAGTGATAACGGGCGGAGAGAATTTGTAAATAGAAATGAGATCCTGTCAGTAAATCGCTGATCCAAAGTCTGTACTTTAGACTCTAAAACTTCTGCCTGTATTTCAAAATGTTAAATGTTAATCTATTGACTTATAATGAGATTTTTTTTTTTTAAAGAAAAACCTTAAAGATATTTTAAGGAGTCATTGTCAGAGGACTCTTAAATCCAGGCATTTAATTAGAGTGTATTAACGGAGTACACTGTCATTTGATCCCATTATTTTTAATCCATTTCATGGTGACCCCAATTAAGTCTTAATGAACAGACTGCCACACATAACTTAAGCAAAACTGTAGACTACAATCACCTCACATGCCGTGGAGGAACTTTTGTGCTTTGTGAAAACTAATTTATAAACTATGATAGACTTTTAATCAAGTCAATATTATAATCCCAATTTTATTTAGAGTTATAGAGTTACTGCTAAACCAGACCCCAGAATTTGATTTGAGATTTGAAAATATTAGACCTGAAGCACAACTATTGCACGACTTTCCTTCACGAGTGTGTATTGATTCCCTCCTGCACAGACATCCCTGCGTTCTCGTGAACTTATCCTTCAGGCAAAAAGCTTCACGGGAATGTATAATAGGACTGCAGTGCTGGCAAATAGTGGCGAAAATTACATTAAGTTAATGGGCGAGGTTATAAAGCATCCATCATTTTCCAGTGACTGAATGAGGGCGCAGCAACTCCAGCAGTTTTGCTGATTTTTAACTTAAGTGCAGCAACTTTTACCAACATTGTAAGCAATGACTAAAGACAGGTTTTGTGTCTGGATTTAAATGCGCCTTTTTATACTCTGTGTGTGTGTGTGTGTGTGTGTGTGTCTGTGGGGGCTGGCAGAAGCAGATTTTTTTTTTTCCTACTAAAAATCAATCTCTTTCCAGGATCCTTCTTTGCTAAGGCACTATTTGCAAGACTCAAGAACGATGACGATGAGGAGCAGCTGTCATTCCAAAAGAATGACCTGCTGGTGGTGAGGGACACGGGGCAGGATGACATGTGGGAGGGCACCTTGCTCGCTACAGGAAATCACGGCATGGTGCCCATCAATGCCATGCAGCCCTTGCCATACCCGTTCTATCAGTGAGTTCATGCCTGTTCCTCAAATTAACCACTTCACCTCGGAGTACAGTATTGTTAAATTATACTTCTTGTTTTGTCAGGTGGTTCCTGAAGAAGTACCCAGCCAATGCTGGATGCTCAAAAACAGAAAAGGAACCATTTGAACATCCTATCGGTAAAGCTTTGCTTTCATATACAACATACTGTACCCTCATACTCCCCCACTGATTTGACAAAGAGAAGCTGGGATGCAGTGCCTATTAAATTGCTTTAGCTGCATAACTGAAACATTATACCCTCATATTCTTAATCACTGTGCTTACATACTGACTCTCATCTGTTTTGCCCGTCTCATTAAATGCCTCAGTGACTGGCTCCTGTGTGGCGATAGCTGACTACAGTCCGGTGGGACCAGATGAGCTCCAGCTCAGCCAAGGTGACACTGTGGAGATCCAGGGCCTGCTGCTCCGAGGCCTGGATGTTTTCATAGGAAGACACCCTTCAACGGGACGCAATGGCTTCGTTCACAGAGCTCACGTCAAGCCTCTCAACACCACACCCCTGTAAGAAAGTCTTTTTTTTTTTTAATCCATTCAGCGGCTTAAACTAACTACTCTCATTGTAATGTGTGGCATTTCAACTTAAAATCATTTTATCATGATCCCATCTGCATTCCTTACATTGTGTTTACAGTCGTCTGCTAATCTTTTGTGAAATCCTATTTAGAGGATTGCCGTCTGGACGGGTGCAGATCAGGTGATGAGGCCTGGATAATCATAATGCTGCCTTTGTTTCCCTCACACAGAGATGGACAATTGGTCTTTCTGACTGAGGAGGAGAAGGCCAGCCTGACTCAGGTTAACCCTTGCAGCTCTGAGCCAAGCGACAGCAGCCTACTGGAAAGGCTTTTCTCAACGGACATCAGCTCTGTGTACAGGCTAGGTAAAGGAATGACTGGGCTCACTGATATCGCCTTTAATCAGTTAGGGGGAAAAGGGAGGGTTCGTGCCATCGAGCCATAACTGAAATATAGGTCATGTTTGTTTCCTAAATGGTGGCGCTATTTGTAATTCATTCTGGGAAAAATGGTTTCCATCTGTCCTCCCAGCTGGAAAATCGATGCTAAATTGATTTACCTTGTGTGTTTCCAGATAGACTGGACGAGACCGACTTTATGTACATAAGAAATCGGCCAAAACATGGTAATGACTTGACATTTTTTTGAAGAAAATCAGCATTTATGAGGCCGATGCCTTTGAGCAGCTTGAAAAACGGTTCATCGTTATATCCGTCTTCCTTACAGATCTCAAGGACCTTGCGAGTGCTCGTCAAAGCGTCATGTCAGAGAGAAGTGGAGTCACATCCACACACCAGTCGTCCCCTCGCCAGTCTCTCTCTCGCTCCTCTCCTCATCTGTCCCTCTCTCACTCTCACAATCTGCTGCCGCGGGAGGGAGAGCGCCTATCCTTCACTCTGGATGACACGTTCAGAGAACTGGACGAGTTTCAGGAAGATCCACCTCTCTTCTTGGAAGAGAACAGCTGGGATGGGGAGGAGTCCGAGAGCAGTGACCCTACACTGACTCTACTCAACAAAGAACACTTCCAGGTCAACAGATCTGTTTTCATTCATGTATTTATTACAGGGCCGAGCGCCACACTGTGCTCAAGTCTTTCTTTGTTTTCTGTCCATGTTAAGCTTCCTGTGTCTGACTTTCATTAGGACATTTACCCTCACATTAACTCTTTTAATGCCGCGCATAACTCTAAATTTTTTGGTCTGTTGTTTCTCCCAGGATGCCTTCTTGCACCTGTACGACCTGCAGTATTCTTTCCTGTGGGTGACCTTCAGTGGTAAGACTGAGGACGAGCTGTCGGGACACCTCGAGAGCGTCAGAGAGTGTGCCAAGAGAATGGGCATGCAATGGGCTCATCGGCGGGCATGCTTTCTCCTGGGGAGACTGTGTGCCAGGAAGCTAAAGCTATCACAGGCATGTTTATTTATGTATTTATTTAATTTACCCTTAGTGTCCTTTGTAGGGTTTTTGATTATATACTTTAGTTCTTTCTAAAGAGAGACTTCAAGGAAGTGCGCCTGTAACAAGACACCACACTAATCATCACATTACCATTCATATAATTTTGTAATAATAAAAAAAATTCACGTGACCATGTTATTGGAATTTGCTCCATTGATTTCTCCTCAGGCACGTGTGTACTACGAGGAGGCTCTGAGCGTTTGTGTCGACAGTTTCTCTGACGTTCCGCTCCTCATCGCTCTCTTCACAAACCTCACAGCCATTTATCTGAAGCAGCGCATGACTGATAAACTGCCCCAGACGCTGGAGAAGGCCAGCGCCCTGCTCCTCTGTCTTCCCTGTCATTCCTTCACATCCACGGATGAAGTTGAACTGCTCAAGCTGCTCCTGAGGAGATCGGTGGTAATGGTGGACAAGCACCTGGAAGCTCGCATCTGCTACCTCATCTCAAGCCTCTTCCTGCTTCTCAGGAAGACCGATGACGCTGTTCCTTTTGTCGAGCGACTCCAGTTCCTTTCGCTGACTCTCTCTGCTGCCGACGGGCCACCGATAGCTCCTTTGGACCTCAACTGGCTCTTGAGCTGGCTCTATCATTGTAAATACATGCCTTACTTAACACTAGCCTCACTGAGCCTTGATTCAAGACAAGACCATTCCCTCCACGATGCTTTCCAGAGGATTGAGCTGTTTATCAGGAACTCTGTTCGTCTGAACCCCTGCTGGAAGGAAGGAACCTCGCTGCTCCCTGCTCAGATCGTAGTTTACCTGCAGCAGACTCTGGCCATAGCCGAGCGAGGGGGTGATGTGAAAACCCAGAGAGACCTGTGTTTGGGCTTGGCCTCAGTTTACCAGCAGTATGGTGCTCTTGATAAAGCGGTGCACTGTGCTCAACAAGCCGTGGAGACAGGAGGCCATATCAATGAGGAGGAAGGATTTGAGGCGTCTGTGTTGCTTGGGTGGTTGCTGGTGTTGACAGGCCAGGCTGAGAAGGCCCAGAGTCTTCTACAACCACTGCTCACATCCCTACAGGTACAGCAGCCAGTGATGAACTGTGAGGCATGACGTGCACACAGTGGATAACTTTTTTATAAGCATTCTTATTTTTTTTTTCAAAATGAATGTCGTGGATAATTTGTGACTCTTTCTGCAGGGAACAGACAGTCCCACTCAGCGAGGTGTGATCCATAACCTATTGGCTTTGTGTTTGAGGCGTCAGGGTCGCATCCCAGAGGCAGGCTGGCATTTCCACTCTGCCTTGGAAATCTCCAGAGAAAATGGAAATCAGAGGAATCAGGCCCTGGCTCTGGCCAACCTGGGGTGTCTGGCACTGGATGTCGGGGCATCTTTGATTGCAGAACGCTTCCTAGTCAGGTCAGATCTTCTGACATTTTTTGAAAGATTTGCCACAGTTAAGTTCTGACACAAAACATAGAGTCCATAAGGGTATTTATTTTATTACCTTATTTTCTGTTTATATTAGATCCCTGTGCCTTTTTTGGGAGCTCCGGGAAAGCCCGACAGACGAGGAGCATGTACAAACCTACCTATGGCTGGGGCGGAGCTACAAAGACAGGGGGCGGAGTCAGGACATCAGGGCATGTTATGAAATTGGGTTATTAATTGCACTACATGCCAAAAACTTGCACAGTAAGTACAAAATTAACCATTAAATAAGTTCACATGTAACTCGATGCAACATAGCTCCACTGAAATTGGCTAGTTAGGCAACACCTTCAAGTGTGCATTTAGGTCCACTTATTTGTGGGCACTAACTAATAAGCTCATGTAAATAGAGGACTGTGTATTAAAGTTAAAGCAAGCAGTCTTCCCTTTAAGCCCCTCCTTATCATATAGTAGAATATGTCATGTGACAGGGCTAAAAAAAGAGTCTAAATATTGGCCAGTATGTTCAATATGCCGTCCAACAGGTTATGTTGAGCTGTATTTTTCATAGGTCAGATGGTGGTGGCCAAGGTGCTGAGCCGGCTCTATGCTGACATGCTGCTTTATGGTCAGAGTATCGTCTACTATGAGCACTGCGTGTCAGTATCCAGAGAGCTGAAGGACAAGAGACTGGAGGGAGAATATCTGGAAAAGCTCAGCAGCCTCTACCTCTCCCTCAACGATGAGAGGTGCATATTTGCATCTTGTCACTCATTCAGAGTCTCTGTCTGTATTGTGACACATGTGTCTTATATAAATATATTTTTTTAATGATGCATTCTGTGGTGCAGGTCGTCTCGCAAATCTCTTGACTACACCAAGCAGAGCCTGAGAATTTCTATTGATTTGGGAAAGAGAGAGGAAGAGTCGGAGACCTGGCTACAGGTTGGACGCATCTATTACCTCGTCTACGAGGACGAGCTGGCAGACATGTATTTACAGGTGAGGAGAAATGTGAGTGTAGGGTGGGTATAGGACTGGGGAGGGGACCTTTTCTTCCCAGTCAGTGCCCTTTGTTGTTTCACAAAACTGGCATTCAGGGAATGTCGGTACTCCACATTCCTGAGCAGCAAACAGTTCCCTTAAAGACTGTGAATGTTTTCTCTTAGCAAGTATAAAATAAAATGATCAGTTTTGATTAATATTGATTAATAGCATGTTTTTTTGTGTGTTTTTTATAGGCAGCAGTAAAAACAGCCCTAAAGATGAATGATCCTCACTTTGCTATGAGCATCTATGAGGAGGCAGGAGATGTTTACTTTAAAGGTCACAGGAACCGGATGGCTTCACTGCCTTTCTACAGGGTAAGAGACTAAACTGATACTTGATGTATTCAGCTGCTCCATCATAACCATTAGACTGTATTTTCCATGACAAATTGTAGAAAGTTTGGATTCCAGTGAATGCTTATTTATTTATTAATGGGGGCCACTGATCTCAGTAAAACAATTCATATCTGTTTACAGGATGGTAGTCTGCCATTTGCGCGGAGCATCAATGATGTCCACTCGGAATTTCGATTGTTAAGTAAACTCACGGACCTGCTGATGAATGAAGGAGAGCAGGAGGAGGCTCTGCAGTACGCAACACTGGCTGTCCAAATTGCCAGCAAAACAGGTACAAAGTTAAGCAGTGCCTGAGCCTCATGTCTGTAATATCCCTACAGTGTGGTGTGTGTACTTTGCAATATACTTATTTTTTATTATTTTTCTCTAGGAGTGCATGTGAATGAGAGGAGCGCCTACCACCGGCTAGCTACAGTTTATTACAGTCTGGAGCAGTACGAGATGGCAGAAAACTACTACCTGAAGTCGTTGTCACTGTGTCCGCCTGTCCTACAGCACCCCGGGGAGACTCGCTACTACACCAAAGTCTACTGCAGACTGGGAGACCTCACTCTACACAAATTCAAGGTACAAGGGACACCGTTACAGCGTTGCATTGGCAGATAGAGCACATTCCTAAAAGTGTCCTCTGGTGAAAGCCATCGCACCTCCCCCTTATTTTCTCTATCATTTTGAAGTCTTTCTAAGTTTCTAAGAAAGAAATGGAAAAATTCTACAAAAAAGAAAAACAATAAGTGCTTTTAATTTTCATCTGATGAGGGAAACACACACACACACACACTGTAATTTGTTTTACACCTTAACCAATAAATTCTAGAGAAATTGAAACATATTTACTACTTCTGTAATTCTCAATTTTGTCAAAAGCTGATGGTAAATGTAAACTTCGTCTTCTGTGGGTCAAAATGACCCGTTCATGTTTTAGTTATTGGTAGAGCAACAGTAATATTGCCTTTTTGTTCATCTGACCTTCAAATGTGAAGATTGTGTGTTTGATTCTGATGAGACCGGTTCTGACCTCTGCGCTCTCTACAGGATGCTTTTGATGCAGTGGGCTACTTCCAGCTGGCTCTGGCAGCAGCACTTGAGGACCAAGCTAACCCCGAGGCTCTGTATGTGGTGTACATGAAGCTGGCCGAGATCCATGGCAACCACATGCCCGATGCTCAGCTGTGCCAAGTTTACAGAGACAGAGCTCAGAGTCTGAAGAGAGTTTTGGCTGGAGTGGAAGGCACTGCTGTTGGACAGGAAAACAAAGATGATGCAGATGGAGAAGCTGCCCAAAAACAGGAAAGGAACTCGGATGCTGATATGGGATATGCAAAATGTTTGGTTAAGACAAACTCCATTTTTGATTCTGTACCTGAAGGTGTAATGAATGAAGATGACTCAGCTCCAAGAACTCGCAGGATGCCTGTGAAATCAGACGACAGATGCACAGACACGAATCTTAAATTAGACGCTGATGGGAAAACTCACCGTCACTATCTTACTGACTCAGTGGACGTATCTGGCTCTGAGACAGATACCATCGCCAGTCAGTCATACAGTGACAGTGTTTTGACTGAGTCCTTTGATACAGCCAAGGAGGACATATCAGACTCCAGCAGCTCTACTGACACTTTACAAGCTTACCTAAAGCCACTTGAACACAACATTCCCAGCCAAATACCTGCTAATCACGCAAGTGACATCACAGCGCACACGCAGACCAAAGACGCCGATTCTGACGCTCAGGATGACGAAAACACCCTCACTAATGAGACTCCGGTTCAAACGGAGCCTGGTACTGACCAGAAAGAGCGTCTTGTTATAAACACTGATGAATGTGTGAGCGAGGACAAAGATTTCAACCAAGCAGCGAGAAATGGATCTGAGACTGGTGACGCACACAGTGAACACGCAGACAGCGACACATAGTCTTTCTCCCCGTGGCACTTTATGGATCTCGCTGACTTTTCCTTCGTCTGCTTGTGTGTCTCTTGGCAAGAAAACTGATTGCGACGTTCCAGCCGCAGGCCACAAAACCAAATGTCGATATTGTAAATCTGTGAGACATTTTGCTTATTTAGAGAATGTACATTTTTTGTGCAACGTCAAATGTGGTTATTACAGCGCACTGTGCTTATAAAATGTATGTTTTGTACATTTTTGTATCTCTGGTAGATATGACACATACATAAAAAGTGTTATTTTGTTTGACTGTTGATTTTATGTGGTTGTCCATTCGAATAAGGGAGGAATGTGTGACCCTGAGATGCAGAGTAATGCGTGGTTCCGTAAGAAACCGCAACATATATAAAACACAAGTACATTTACAAGAAAACAGCCCATTTTTATATCTTTTTAATAGTTACTGCTCTAATGATTTGCTAGTATTGATGATTCTTTGTGGTTGCCGTAGATTTCAGGGGGACCACAGGGGACTCCTAAAAATCATTCAAAAACACAGATTCATGTGAAGTTTTGGATATAAGCAG
>JAVDPK010017128.1:0-14320 GCA_034780415.1 Cichlasoma orientale | reverse complement strand
GGGCCTGAAAGCTGAAGGCTCTGCCTCCCATTCTACTCTGAAGTATCCTAGGAACCACAAGTAATCCAGCAGTCTGACAGTGAAGTGCTCTATTGGGGTGATACGGTACTACGAGGTCTTTTAGATAAGATCCCTTTAGGAAGATTCCATCGGGGAAATTTTTTACATTATAGGCACACAAACACAACACAAACAAACAAATAATAAACTAAGATGCAAGAAAACAACAAAGACAAACGGTAGATACAAAATGTCTATCAGATATTGCACATTGTCCAGAATTACTTTGTTTTCAGGGACTCAGAATGCTGTTGTCATGTAAATGTTATTGTGTTCACCTGTAAACGGCCTCAGTGTGTGAAGAAGACGTTTACATGAACAAGCTGGAGTCTGTTAGATAAATATGATTCAAACCACTGCAGCGCAGCACCTTTATGGCACGCTCTAATCTCGCGCTGGTTTCTTCCATGGTTAAGTCACAGCAGACGTTTCAGAACTCGGCGGTGGTCTTTTGTTGCACCGCGTTGCTGGGTCCACTCAGCGGTTCGTGTTTCCGCTGTGAGTGTGTGTGTCAAATGAATCTGCCTCTACGCTGCTTTAAGACTTGGCTGATATCTGTGCGTCATCACGGAGGCTTCAGCACCTCGATTGGTGAGAGGAGCCTCAGAAATGTACAGACCTGTGAGCAGCACCTGTGTGCAGGTATCCACAGACGGCCGTCACCAAAGAAAACCGGTCAGACAAAAACATTTCACGGACCTTTAAGCTGTGACAGCAGAGTCCTGCTCTTAAACCTTTAAATTAGCTGAAGCTCGACATCTCCCTGTCCTCTCTAAAACGATCCCCTCCTTCTTCTCGCCTCTGCTTTTCTTCATGCACTCGCTGAAGTCAGAGCTCTTTTATTCTGCGTGTTTGTTCCCTCCTGAGCCGCTGTTGGATTTTCTTTCCACGTTTACGGCTGCTCGGCGCAAACGGCACCTCCTCCCGTTGTTCCCGTTTCCCCCTCCTGACTCTGCTCCTCTTCAGCCTCCTGTGAACCCATTTATCCTCCCTCGTGCACAGCGTGGAGGCAGTTTATCAGAGGTTTGTAAAGAGAAACCAAACACAGCTGAGGAGCCTCGGCTCAGACGCTCACCGCGCTTCATGAAGCTGAAGCTTAAAGGCTGCAGTAATCTTTGGATCTGACAGCAGATCGAACTGAAGGCCGTTCACGGTGCTCGAGTCTGACGCGACCGCTGCTCTGTGTGTGTGTGTGTGTGTGTGTGTGTGTGTGTGTGTGTGACTGAGATCAGAGAGCTGACGTGCTGCTGCTTCTTGATGGTAACACTGTTCACAGTTTCTGTTTCCAAATACTGTCAATAGGAAAGAGAGTAGTAACTCCACTAGGAAAATACTCCCTTACAGTATTTAACGCGAGGCTGCAGTTAAAGATATTTCCTCCATTAAGCCGTTCGTGATTGAGTCGGCTGCAGTTAATCAGCGGCTCTGTGTGTTCAGGGGCTTAAAATATCCTTCTTGTTTTCGTAGCAGCAGGTTCTGGTGTTTGAGGGTTCGCAGCTATAAATGATTTCTGTGTAAGAAATCGTAGATGATGATGAGCCAGGACAGTGTTATGGTGTTCAATGCAGAAGAAGAAGGTTTTGTGCAGCAGCAGCGTGACATGTGTGGATGAGTCCGCTGATAGCTTCCACTCGCCGATTAAAGCGGGATTCAATGGCGGCGTGTTTGTGTGCGGTCTGCTCGGCTTTGCTGACTCGTTTTAAAATGCGAGCCGAGCGTGAGGGAAGACCTCCTGAATATTTGATGGCTGCTCTGCCTTGAGTGTTACATAAGAGCATCACATCACTTCTGTTCCCACTCACATTAACCCCTTCAGCTGGCAGGAGGAGGAGGTGGGTGGAGACGCCTGAACACAGCAGCAAGCGGGGCGACGGAGCTAACGGTCTAATGAGCAGGACTGTGAGGAGATGATGGACCTGAAGGGGTCAGGGGTCAGCCTGACGGGACTCTTCAGGTTACTGATTAGAAAGTCATTCGGCTGATTAAAGAGGGATGATTTAAAAAAGCAAAAAGGGATGCGACAAAGACACCACAGGGAGGGCAAAAAACAAGCACAAAGGGAACTAAATGACCACAAAGACACACAGACAACAATAAAAAAGGAGACCCGGCCCGGATCAGCGCAAGAAGATGGATGGAGTTTCTGATGATCGTCCAGCTGAGCCCGACTCTTCTCAGTCTGTCAGCTCATTCACATCCGTCATTTAGGAAATAAACTGCAGGACTCCCGTTTACACCTGCTTCAGTCCTGCTCCGAGAAAACGTGACGAGGCCCGCTGCTCCTCCTCAGACCGAGCTGATTGCAGCTCTGCAGCTTATCCCTCGTTATGTTCGCCTCTTTGGTCCAGCACCGGCTCTTTATTTAAAATTCACAAACACCAGCGATGCTGATCACTGCTGCTTATTTCACACATGGAGCATCTCCGATCCTGAAGCTCCGCCCGTTACTGATCCGCTCTGATTGGACCCGCAGAGGAACGGCCGTCCTCACGGTTAACGCTCCCTCAGGTGACACATTCAGAGCGATGCCCTCAGTGAAATGTTCCAGTGGAGCGAAATGATTATAACTCTGTGTGTCATTCATATATATATTATTAGTTTTTTGGATTAGAAGATAAAATCGTGAGCAGTCTGCAGCCATTTCCAATCCTCCTTCAGTTAAAACGGTCTGATCAAATGATCGTGTTATGGTTATGCACCAGGTGTTATCTTTAATATCCAGGCATCCATGAAAATGAGGACTCACGAGATTGAACGAGTTGGACGTTAGCAGGAAGCTAGATCTTTGGATGACAGACGCGCTGCTCGTGAACAGGGCTGATAAAGAGCTGGAGAGGCCGACTTTGGGAAACAGGAGAGAGCGACGTGGCTCGGTGAGCTCTGTGTGAACACCAGGGCTGCATGAGAGCAGCTGCTGCGTGCAGAGTCTGCAGGACATCACGGAGAGGCTGAAGGACGCCTGGCAGGTTCTCAGACAGCTGCTGAATGCATTTCTGCATGGATTTCTGTGGGTTTGTTGTTGAGGGGTGTCAGAGGTCATGCTGTCCTCTGTAAGTGGGACTCTAACATGTGTTTGATGTGCCTGAGTTCAGTTCTGGCTCAGATAAACTGGAGCACGCTTTGACACAACCCGAGTCTCCTCGTGCCGACAAACTGGATCGCTAACGAGACGTATCATTTTCCCGTCTTTGTGCTTTCCGCTCTGATGTGTAGAGCTTCTTAATAAAGTGTGAAAACTTCCCGCAGGATGTGAAGAGCGCCATCCGCCTCCCTCCGCCTGACTTCCCCTCGGCGCCGTTAACGTGGGCTGATTGGCTGCAGAATAACGGCCTTTGCTTCGCTCTTTAAACCCCCCTGAAGGACCTGCATAATAATCAGCAGGTTCCTCTGTTGATATTGTGCTGATTTGAACAGCAGCGTGAAGGCAGCGCAGGAAATGAACGGGGCTGTTTCAGATTAATGAGCCATTGTTATGTGTGGGTGTGTTTTTGAAGTGTGTGTGTGTGTGTTGTTCTGTGTGTGTCTCCATGCAGCCCTGTTTCCAAAAGCGTCGCACACTTTGTGAAATGTAAAGGAACTCATTCAGTGTGTTTAATAGAAATACGGTGGCCTGAGGCTGCGGTGATCAGACCTGCTGCAGGTCTTTGTGTTCTTCACTAAAGAAAAGTGGACACTCGATGACTCTTCTTCCTCCTGGACTCACACACACTCACACATGAGGCGAGGTCTTAAAGCCGTCGGGGTTCTGGACCGTCAGAGCCGTTAGGTGTCACTCGCTGTCCGTCCATCTTTGCTTCCCGCTCACTGGGAAGCTTCTGCTGCACCTGCAGAGCTTTCATCCTTTTGGGTGCAAAACCATTAAAGGAATAACGTGTTCATGAGACGACTGTTCAGAGGGAGGAGGAGAGTTCAGACACACCCAGGTGTTCACAGCTGGGTTCTGGCTGTTTGGGGCAGAGGTCAGAGGTCAAATTAAAGGAGTAAATCAATAAAAACTTCTGTAAATGTTTGACGAATGGCTGAGTTTGGCTTTTGTTTCTTGAAGATGAAGCAGTGATGGCGGTGCAGGCCGTTACAGGCTCGAGCGAACACCACCCGCACGCACGTGTCTCGCAGCACGACTGCAGCAGCCTCGTTCATCTCAGAGCGAGTCACCACAAACATCTTTTTATTTTTAATGAACTTTCCTCGTCTCATTTTGAGTGGATTTAAAAAAAGTCTTCTTAAAATGAAGCACAGCAGAAACGACCACAGCTCAGCAGGTTCCAGCTGGCGTCCATGACTGGTTGCTGTCCTCCTGCGACACCCGCAAAAGCAGTTAAACTTCAACCGCAGTTAAAGCACAGACGCAATAAAGTGTCGTTTACGATGGGACGACAGGCCGAGGACGCGAGCGCGTAACCCGCTGATGTTAGCTTAAACATTGTGTCTGTGAAGTCATGCAGGCTGCAAACACACACACTTTAGAATATCATTAGATCAGTCAAGAAGACGATTAAGGGCTCATAAATGTCCACATGTATCTGTACAGCGCTCAGGTCTCACTGCTCTGAGTCACTGCTGCAGACACAAACCTCCACCTTCAGCCATTCAGGAGTCTCCTACACACCCTCACCCTGCAGCCATCATCACGGACCCGCCGTTTAATTGACTCCTGTATTTTTATTGGAGGGTGTACGGTGAGCGTGTGTGTGTGTGTGTGTGTGTGTGTGTGTGTGTGAGAGATTGCTGGCAGATAAAACCCTCTCTGTATTCACAGCTGAATTCGGAGCAGCTCTGGTCCTCTGGGGCTGCAGATGTTGGTTTTAGAGTGGCGCTGCGAGGATTTTATTCGATCTGCTGCTTCGTCCTTCAGACGAGATAATAAACACATCGAGAATCCATCTGGGGCAAACTGGTTTACTGCAGACTCACCGCCCGTTACAGCGCCACAGCCGGCTCTTACGCTCCACGCTGTCCCCAGAGCACCGACGCGCCGAGTAAATGACACAAAAACATGCTGCTGCTCCTGAAAGGCTCAGAGCAGGAAGAGGAGCTGCTTGTTGATTGGATAACGCAGCATTTCTCAGACTAACACCCACAAATGTGTCTGTGGTCAGTCTAAGGCAGGGATACTCGCATCCAGGCCTCGAGAGCCGGTGTCCTGCAGGTTTTAGACGTGTCCCTGATCCAACACACCAGAATCAAATGGTTGAATTACCTCCTCAGTATGAGGTCAAGTTCTCCAGAGTCCTGCTAATGACTTCTATTTGTGATTCAGGTGTGTTGAAGCAGAGACACATCTAAAACCTGCAGGACACCGGCCCTCGAGGCCTGGAAGTGAGTATGGTCGAAGGGGTCAGCACGGGCCTTTAACTTTCACTTTGGACAATCTCCTCGCTCTTATTCTGAAAGTTCGGTGGCTGCTAACCAGCCAGCTTCCCTTCTCCTCCGCTTTGGCTCGGCTGCCCCTCCTCCATGTTGAACTGCAGCTTCTGATGGTGGTCCTGGTTCAGTTCTGGAGGGTCATCCAGACCAGAACCTGCAGCAGGTGGAGAAGCAGGACCACCAGCTGCAGAACAGCATGTAGGAAACGCTCAGAGGAGAGGATGCTGCTATAAATCTGTTATTTATGTGTGTTCATCTCTACAGCCCCCCCACCCCACAGTGTCCGAGCTGATCCTCATCCTGGGGGTGCTGCAGTTTTAGAGGGGTTACACCAGCTCAAGCTTCGTTTGCATTTAACGTGTTTTCAGGAGCTGCAGAAACGCCTGTGCAGGAGCTCGCTCCACCCACACACGGTGCTGCTGGTTACATGTAGCATTGCAGCAGTAATTGAAGCTAACTACCACCTTCATTGGTAAACTTCTGTCGACCACTCTGACCGTCATCGATCTTCTCTGGCACAGTCTTAATTAACATCACGACCTTCTAGCGTCGTCCTGCCTGATGTGTGAGGTCAGTGAGTGATTCATGGCGTGTAAACGACAGCGTGCTCTTTATCCGCTCGTGGTTCATTCAGCAGAACCTCCCGAGGAGCCTTCTGTTCTGAGAGCTCCCCCTCTCGCTCTGCAGAGCTGCCATCATGCTGGCAGTGGGGCAGAGCAGGATTTATCTGACCGCCATTAGTGCCTGAATTTGAATGACCTTTAACCCCAGACCGATGTCTCAGTGTTTTTAGTGTAGACCTGCTGATTATGGTAACTGCAGCCAACGGCATCCTGAGCGGAACCGCGACACCGAGTCGGAGCCCTTCAGCAGCGCTTTGAAGTCAAATATTAAAATATGTTACCAGACGCCCGGGTCAGAGCTAGAGCCTCGCTCTGTGGCTCATCACAACTTTAGATCCACCCATGAAACTAGTGATAATGTCTATTGATGTGAGACTGACACACACACACACACACACACACACACCCACACACACACACACACTCTAATAACAGAAGGTGTTACAGATGTCCCTGTGGGGGCAGCGAGGCTCTGACCTCACGATTCATGGTGACAGTATTGACTGCTCATGATAAATAACGATCCAACACACGCACGCACACACACACACGCATGCACGCATACACGCACGCACACACACACACACACACACACACACACGCATGCACACACCTGCATAAACTTAAACCACTGTACTGCGTCTGTAGCTGAAACTCATTCAGAGCTTGAACAGTTTGCTACAATAATTCCTCTGAAGGCTACATGGACGAAACATTTCTGCTCTAACTGAGCATTCACACACACACACCCCGGCTATCGCTCGGCCGCTTGCTAATTGTGGTGATGGCGAACTGGTAAAATTCTCAGCCCGGCACAGCGCCGGGTGATCAGCCGCTGGCTGGAACATGTGACTGACAGGTGTTACATTGATTATTCAAACCGTAAACAGCGCTGCATGTCTACGCTGTGTTTCAGATTTGGGTTCTGCCTGTGCAGACTGCATTTATAGTTAGAGGAACCAACATGAAGGCAGAGCGCTGTCTGTGGGTGAACAACAAGCAGCTGTGAAGCTGGCAGAAGATGGAGAATCAATCAGAGCCACTGCACAAACATTAGACTTATACATGGAGCTCTTCTATATTTGCATGTATAAGTCTTTCTGCAGATGCATGTCGCTGCAATAATGAAGGACTGTCTCAGAGCTGAAGCAGCTGCTGACCCGGACGTGCTGAGTGAGCGTGCTTCGGCGCGTCGTTGGGAATTGGAGCGAGCTCGTATTTCTGTGATGGAGAGCCGATGGCGACGCAGACATTTATACCTGCGCATGGTCGAGTTTGCCGGGTCTGATTTTATCGGGTCTCAAAGATTCTCGAGCCTTTGTAGCTCTTTGTGCTGCTGTGTTTTATGTGAGTGGTGAGAGGAAGCAGATGGTGATGAAGGTGAGAGCAGTGCAGGTGGTGCTGGTGGTGCTGGTGCACATAATGGCAGTAATATGGATGAAGAGGGCGGAGCTGGGAGCAGAAAATGATGTGATGTCGACTCTGCTCTGATCAGGATGTTTCTGCTGCAGTGAGCTCTTGCTCTCCTCGCTCTCATTCCTCTCAGCTGATGTTCTTTATCTTGGCTCCTGTCCTGTATTCTTCATCGTTCCTCTCCCTCCCTCTCAGGTAAACACGCTCCCCTCCCGCTCATTTACAGTCTACACTGGCTCTGTGTACACAGCTCCACAATTACGCCTCACGTCCACGGGGATGTCCTGCTCACTTTCCCCAGGCTGTCCTCATCATGTCCTGTAATTTCAGTGAAATTTAGCTTTCAATTATGAGAACGTTTCTGAGGGGGCCCTGCACTGGTTGGCGCTAATTAAAATGTTATAGAGTAGCTGCCTGTTCTTTGTCCTTTGCTTTATCGTCCTCTCCAAACTGTGCAGAACTTTGTGCGTTAATTAGCAGCTGCTCTGTATTCAACATCAGCTGCGTCATCAAATGTTCCTGCGTTACAAATCTGCCGGCTGGATCAGCAGAATGCAGCTATCGCTGATTTCACATAGAAGTCATTGCTGACATGTCGGCAGCTCTCACACGCAGCTGCACGAATTGTTTCAAGAGTCTGAAGTCCAGCGAGGAGGAGGAGGAGGCCGTGATGTTGTGACTCCTCCTCACAGACGTCCCTCCTTTCTCCTCCTCTTCTGCTGAAACTATAATTAAAACTTAAAGATGACTTCAAGGAAAATCATCATCATCATCATCATCATCATCATCATCGTGTGCGTATGGGAACAGAAATTTGGACGGGGGTGGGGGGGGTCCCCAGACGTTTGCATCTCACTGCGTTAACAACAATCCTGTTTCTGGGTTGCAGTTATGATGTTTCTTCTCATTTAATTTTCCTGGTTTGTTAAACTATCGTTCCTGCACACATTTTAGGATTTCTATAAAGATGGTTTAAGAAATGCTGCCACAACTAAAATTACATTTAAAAAATTACAGAAAATTGCTCATTTAATTCATTTTTGTGTATTCGCTTCTCTTCTGCTTCATTATTGCAAACGAGGCCGTTGATGCTGTGCAGCGGGTGAAGTCTTTGGTCGGGGAAAAGGAACGAAATGAATTAAATATTAATTTAAAAAATTAGATGGGACATTAATTAAGGAGTTATTGCAAAGAAAATATAGATAAAAGGAGCTCAGATTATATGTTTACGGTCTTTAATTAATGGTTTCTTTCACTGGAGCAGTTAATGGCAGAACATTTTTAGAAGAGGAGTTTCTTTGTCAGTATTTGGGTCCTGACAGTGACGGGGTCTTCGCCCCACGAGTGAAAAACCTTACAGACGTGAGTCCACTCCCTGCTGCGATCACACTGATCTCTTTACACGTCACACTCTTTAATTCATTTGATTTCAGGTTATTTGTCCTCATATATAATTGGCTGAGCGTATTTCCTGTCCTGCTTCTTCTCTTTCATTCTTGAGAACGAGTTCTGGAGGGTTAAACGTTTAAACGCGTGCAGAGTAAATGTGTTGGTCCAGGTTAGGACTGTGCAGCTGAGTGTGTGTGCTCTGAACATGCAAACACTGTGGCTGCACACACACACACACACACACACACGCGCACACACGCGCTCCATTTCCATTACTGTGCACCGACATAATGAGAGCTGATCTGTCAGAAACAATAACAAAGCCAACATTCACCTGTGCGGTGCAGATACTGAGGTTTATTAACACAGATGCAGAGAGGATGACAGACAGAGGGGGGAGGGGGGGGAGCAGTGAATACAGCGAAGACAATAACAACAAAAACACGTCTGTCCTGATTGGCCCGTCAGTCTCGCTGTAATTTCACCACACAGTAAATCTGCTCTTCATCTCGATTCATTTTCACAACACCGACCCAAAACAGTTTCACAGAGTTGCCAACAATGGTACTGCACTCCTCTTCCTGCATGAATAATTCCAGCTGATGTTTTTATTTATTCATCTTTTAATTTTCTCTGATCTGACTGATGGTGACAGTAATTGAACTCCAGAGTGGAGGAGGAGGAGGGAGGAGGAGAATCAGGATCAAACCTTGGGAACAGTTTCTATTTTTACGTGCTAAAAGCGCTTCTTCTCTGGCTCGTCTACCCTAAGTTGCCTCACGCTGTGACAGAGCTACACTACGCAGGTTAGACTGGCTCTAAAAAAACTAAAAGGAAGCTGAAAGGCTCTACAAAAAGATATTTTCTCTTAAATCTCTGAACGAGACAACAAGGCATCTGTAGCAAATGTTTGTTAAAGGTACAAGCCGTGCTTAAAGGGACAGCCCTGTGCGCTCGGGTTCAGTCCGTCTGCTCAGCTCGGCTTCGCTCTGTCCTGCTATCTTTGGTTTAAACTCTCTGCTCTGCCGGCCGACCCGTCACAGTGCGCTGGTTCATGGCTGCGGGGCGGCGCGCTCACACCTGCTCTAAAAGTAATGTCTGCAGATTTTGGTTAACAGTATTCAATCTCTTAGAAATTGCACTTGGATGTTTTGATCAGGCAGCTGATCAGGCTCAAAGCCTCGCCGAGGATCTGCGGGGTCCGTGTCGGAGTTGTGCTCAGGTGGAGGAGGTGAGGGGGGGGAGGAGGGGGAGGACGGGGAGTGAGGAGGGGTGGTGGTGATGGTGCCGCTCTGCTATGGCATCATGATGGGTGTGTCGGAGAAGACGGACATGATGGAGTCCGTCTCCCCTGCCCTGTGCCGCGGCTGTTGCTCCGCCCCTAGCAGTAAACCTGGCCCCAGGTGTCCCGGCCCCGCCCTCAGTTTGCCATTTTGCTGCTCTCTGATTGGCTCCAGAAACACCACATGCTTGTTGGTACTGACCTTGCGGCCCGGGCCCTCAGTGGTGGCCGGCGGTGTGGGGGTGAGGATGGAGGACTGGGCACTGCCCGCCCCGGCCTCGTTTCCCACGCTCGGGGTGGCCGTGGCCGGGGGCGGGGCCTTTGGACAGGGAGGACAACGGCAGGGCGTCAGGTAGAGGTACATAAGCACCAGCACCAGGCTCACCACACAGCCCAGGAGGGTGGTGAAGCCCGTGTTGAACGGCTCCTGGGGCTTATCGGAGTCCAGCACCACCGTGACGTTGACCTCCCAGGTTTCGTTCCGCTGTCGCTGCTGGTCCACAGCCAGGCACCAGTAGACTCCTGAATCCTGCTCGCGTGCTGCCACGATCTCCAAGCTGCCGTTGGAGAACATCTTTAATGATCCGTTATTCCCCGGCGGCATCACGGACTCCAGGTTTGGCGACACCCAGAGGAAGTTGATGCTGCGACCAAAGAGGGAGGTGGCACAGTGCAGCAGCAGAGATTTCCCCGCCCTCACGGAAACGCTGCTCTCCTGCTGCCTCAGTGGCTCATTCATGGCGGTCATGTTGCACTTATCAAAGTAGCGGCTGTGTTGGAGGAAGCGCACGGTGCCTCTCTGGTTCCCGTAAACCAGACAGATGTGCTCCTGTATGAAGAACGTCACTGACTCAAAGCCTCGCTGTTTCCAGTACCTGAACAGCCTGTACATGGAGCACTCGCACACCAGCGAGTTGTTGTGCAGGTAGAGTCCCTCCTGGACAGAGATGGGTAGGTTTGATATGTCCTCCAGGGGCAGTTTAGGCAGGCGGTTTGAGGACAAGTCCAGCATTGACAGGTGAGGGTGGCTGTGTTTCTGGATGGAGAAAAAGGGGAAGTCAGTGAGGCGGTTATGGCTGAGGTAAGCCCTGCGGAGGTTTCCCAGTCCAGACAGAGCTCTGCTCTCCACCCGCACTATCCGATTATTAAACAGCAGGAGCTCCTCCAGTCCCGACAGCTCCTGAAAATAATGCTGCTCCAAAACACGAAGATGATTGGACGACAGGTCCAGGTGTCGGAGCAGAGTCCCGGAGGAGTTTCTAAATGCCCCCAGGAGGATAGCGGTCAGCTGGTTGTGGGCTAAACGTAAAGTCTCCAGTTGAGGAAGTCCTTCGAAGGCTCCCTCCTCCAGCTGCGTGATCCGGTTGTGGCTGAGGTCCAGAGTGACGGCAGAGACGGGCATTTCTCCGGGAACTCGCTTCAGACCCAAGGCGGTGCAGCTGAGGATGTCCGAGGTACAGATGCACCCGCCCGCCCGGGAGGAGCCCTGAGACGAGCCAGCGGTGGCGTGGACGGTGCTCAGCTGGTGCAGCTGCAGACACGCCAACAGCAGCACGGCAGCCCACCACGGCGCCGGGGCCCCCGGAGCCTCCACGCCCTGCAGGGAACCCGTGTGGCCACCAACGTGCAGCATGATGCCACCAGCGTGTGTGTCTCTTACTTTGAAAGAGCCTTTGTTTTCTGTTCACATCCTTCATGCGCTGTGATTCATCTCATTCTGGCATAATGTGCTCTACACACAAATAGACGGCCGATAGACGCTCGCAGCAGCTGGTGGAAGCTTGTTGTTCACGTTCATCCTGTACGGGCCTTTACATATGGAAGCGAGAGCGTGTGAATCCTTCTCTCTGAGCCGCTCATCGCTTCCTCTCACACACAAACCTCATTTCATTTGCTGTGTTTCAGCTTCAGGGCACAAAATGTCACCGTGGAGCTCGCTCTGCGTGCTGTGTGCTTCCAGCCCCACAGCGGCTGTTTGTTTGGTCTAACTCGGTTAATGTTGAATGAGGTGATCACATCTGCATCCACCTGCCAACAAGGCGGCCATCTGGAGAGGGGGGAAAAAAGGAAAGATGCCTAAATGATTTATAAAAAGGGCCCAGATATGTTGCTGTACACAAACAAGTTCCCACTGCTCAGCAATAACTAAGGTTCGCCGTTACATCGAGTCTTTAAGAGTAAAAAATGGAAATCTTTAACGACACATTAAAAGATGAGAGAGGTACAAAGTGAGAGTTTACTTTCTGTTAAAGTCATCCAGGTGCTGCAGAGCTGCAGGTACGCTGTGAGGTTAGAACATCTGCCTTTGCCGTCCAGTTTATTCCAGAGGAAAGTCAGAGATCGGTTCACTTCCTTCACCTCCTTTCATCCCATTTCTGCTCCTGCGGGCGTCTGTGCTGATTGAATGATCCTGAATGTGGGGCTTCACCTCTTTGCTCCCTCCGATGCAGCGAGCGGGATTTTGCTTTAAGTTTCCTCACTCAGTCTCCCGTCATGACGATGAGGAGCTCCGTCTTAGTTGGAGCGTCTCTTGCTGTTTGGGCTGCAGCCCACCCCGATCCCAGGATCAGATTCCCGATGAAGCCAGCATCCTGTTTGCTTCAGCTGCAGCGGCGCCACTTAAACGCTCCGCGCTCGTCCACGCCGCTCTGCTGCTGCTCTCTGCTCTTCTCCTCCGGCTGTGGGAGGATTTCCAGCGCACTGAGCGCGCTCCTTCCTGCTCCTCTTTATCTGCTCTCTCAGAGTCCAGATGTTGCAGATGGATCCTGAAGTGTGCGTGTGTCGGTCACTGCTGCCTCCGTCTCTTTACGCCTCTCTGCTCAGTTGTGAGCTTTGTCTGTTGCTTCTGGTGCTTTCCCAGCTCCACCTCTCCTTTTCCTCTCCTCCACTCCGGATTAATCCTCCCTCTCTCTCTCCCTCTCCTCCGCCCATCTCAGACCCTCCTCCTTTTCTCTGTTTTTGCTGCTCTGCTTGCTTTCTGTCTATTTCTGTTTCAGGCTCTCACACTTGTTTTCATCTCCTCCTTCTCTTCCTGTCATTCTTCTCTCTGAGACGCCTTATGCTGCCTCAGGAGGAGCATTAGGAGGCTCGTTTGTTGTAGCTGGAGAGAAAGAGATGAGCAGGCCGCTGATTATGGCAAAACCCACAATCACAATTGTTTTTCTCAGTAATTAATTTAACAGGATTAATGCGCCTGTTTCACTTTAAAAAATGATGCCTTGAACTTTAACTTAGAGCTGATGTTAGAATTCGGAGGCGATGCACCAACTGTTGCATGAATAATGCTATAAATACTCGGCAGTAAATAACGGAGCAGTAATCTGCTGCCTGTCCCTCGCTGAACTCCGTCTCCGCCCTATTGTGCTGCAGCTGGTGGTCCTCGTTCTGCCCGGTGTAGCAAGAAACGGTCCTCCACCTGCTGCAGGTTCTGGTTAGAGTGACCCTTCCGGCTCTCACCATCTGCAGGCCAGCATGGAGGAGGAGGAGTCTGTCTGACCGCGGGACGAGAAGGACGGGCAGCTGAATGACAGCAAGACCGCCACAAGAGCTAGCTGGTTAGCAGCAGCTGAGCTTTCAGAGCGAGGGGGTGGGCCTCGATCGCGGAGAGTCGATCACTTTGTCGTCCCAGAGCAGTGAAAAATAAAAACAGTCATGCTGAAGCGTCGTCTGTGCGAGTAAACGAAACGAATGAGGTGGAGGTGGTGAGGGCGCGGGGGGCACCTGGTGTGGAGGCATGCCAGCCTCCGGTTGCCTAGGTAACCCTCTAATGTATTTACTACCAGGTCATACATCAGTCAGTGGTATCCTGTGCCCGGAGGTGGAGACAAGTTTGTCCCGCCCACTTCGTGTCACCACACCAGTCTATCTGTGGTCTCTGTCTGTGGTCTCTGTCTGTGGTCTCTGTCTGTGGTCTGTCTGTGGTCTGTCTGTGGTCTCTGTCTGTGGACTCTGTGGTCTGTGTCTGTGGTCTCTGTCTCTGTCTGTGGTCTTTCTGTGGGCTCTGTCTGTGGGCTCTGTCTGTGGACTCTGTCTGTGGACTCTGTGGGCTCTGTCTGTGGGCTCTGTCTGTGGTCTCTGTCTGTGGTCTGTCTGTGGGCTCTGTCTGTGGACTCTGTCTGTGGACTCTGTGGTCTGTGTCTGTGGTCTCTGTCTCTGTCTGTGGTCTTTCTGTGGGCTCTGTCTGTGG
>JAVDPK010017127.1:0-14328 GCA_034780415.1 Cichlasoma orientale | reverse complement strand
CTCTCTCTCTCTCTCTCTCTCTCTCTCTCTCTCTCTCTCTCTCTCTCTCTCTCTCTCTCTCTCTCTCTCTCTCAGATCAGGGAAGAAACAATCAAACCACGAGGCACACGAGCCAAAGATGCTTGCTCGCTCTCAAAAACTAATATTCGGAGTCGTGAGGGTATTGAAAGCAGAACACGGAGTGAAAATGATCCAAAACATAGCTGGGAGACAATTTGTACAGACAAAATTGGAATAAATATTTAACAATGTTGTGGAGCAGACAGAGCCTGCAACAGTTCAGAGCTTCATTAATGTGCTAGGACTGCAACCAACAATTATTTTCATTTTTGATCAATCAGCTGAATAGTTTGATTTAAAAAAAAAAAAATCATACATTAGGCTCTAAAATGCTACAAAATATTGGGAAAAACTCCCCTCAGCTTTGTGTCATCTCTTAACAAGAGCACCGCTGAGCAGGTTCTGACGCTCACCTGTTTCATAATTTTTTTTTAATTTTATTTTTTTATTTTTGGGGGGGGGGGGCAATTGTTGTTATAGTAAAGTCAGTGAACAAGTGTGAGACGTCTAGCTTGAACAGTATGCATCTATGGTGTGAATTTAAATATCCTAGGTCACATCGTTTGAGTTATCACTTCACAAGATTTTTAGAAAACTTGACCTCTGACCTTTAGCTTGAGGTCAAGTTCGCCAAGATTCAAACTTGTTTGAGATTTTTAGTAGATGCATCTCTGGTATTTTTCCCTCCCACTGTCGCCAAGTGCTTGCTCATAGGGGGCCGTTTCGCCTGTTGGGTTTTCTCTGTAATTATTGTACGGTCTTAGAAAACAAAGCGCTGTGAGATGACTGTTTGTTGTGATTTGGTGCTACATAAATAAAACTGAATTGAATTGAAATATAAATTTGAACATTCTAGGTGAGATGACGCTCGAGTTGTGGCCAACGTTAAAGTTTTTGTGGAACAGACGCCGCCGCCAAGACTATGATAACAGCTCGACTTTTTCTTTGAAACAGCCGAGCTAAAAATCGATCCAAACGCCAGATTTGCAGTGATATATCAGAGAACTAATCAGCTGATTTATTGAGTATTTCTGCTCTGTGTGTGGGTACCAGTGTGTCCTTTGAAGGTGGTGACCAGACTGCAGCTGTCCTGCTCCAGCTTCAGGATGGTCACCTGACCGGACTGATCCCCCACGAAGGCATGTCTGGTCTCCACATCGAACCTGGGTTAAAATTAAGGTCAAACTTTCCTGCTAAACATGCATTACTTCAGATTCTGTCACACAGACTAAACAAATTCACAACAGAGCCGTAAATTTTACTGCTTTGGAAAATCCAGAGCCAACTCTGTGTAAACTACTAGATGGAAGCTTTGAATGAAGGCATGCAGAAGCAGAAACAGAGTGAGTGTCAGTGGAGGAATCTCAGCTGTTTCACTGGCTTCCTTCAGAGCCCTCGGCTGACCTGGTTAAGTCATGACTAAACCAAATCATTACAACTGTCTACAGAGAAGATGAGGAAAACCAACTGTGCAAACAGTAACCTGATTATCCCATCCAATGCATTTCCTTCATGTCATATATGTTTTCATGTCATGTCCTCTACAAGAGATATTAGAGTGACAAAAAGTTACTGTAGGTCTGTAAAAAAAGAAACTAAAAAGAGAAGAACACTTGACACATTACACCGTGCCATTATTTAATATTAACTAAGCCAAAATGCAGAAGCAGTGTGTGAAAAACTAAGTACACCCAACGATTCAGTGGCTCATAGAACCACTTTTAACAGCAATAACTTAAAGTAGCATGAAATGAGTGTTTTCTGTATGACTTTATCAGTCTCTTGCATCTTTGTGGATTTTCTTTACATCTCTATTAGGCTACACTGAAAATAAACCTGGGAGCAGGGTAACATGCCTCTCTTTTTGTTACTTTATTTTTAACAGACCTACAGTAAAACGTGAGCTTTTCTATCTAATGCTTCATGTAACACTCTAAGCAGCAGGAGGGCACTCTTTCTTTGCCGCAGTATCAGAAGCGCTTGCTTTAGTTCAAATCAGCGTAGATTTGGATAAAAAGTGATTTTAGACTTACGGGCTTCGTGCACTGTGATCGACGTTTGAACAGAAACCACCGTGATCAAGACATCTAAAGAACTTTTAAATTTAGACTTTTCCATATTGCCATGTTACATAGACACGTTAGCATGTTGATGCTAAGAGGGTACCAGCAGTCTGATGACCTAATAGCAGGCTCATTGGTATGGATCAGTGTCGCTGCTGAGCACTCACAGCCTTTCATGTGGCCATTACAGAAACCTACTCAGACCGTTTCCTTGACAACAGCATGACTGATGCCTATTGTTAGCCCTTCCCATTAGTACAAACTAACTAGAGGCTAATTTCAATTGCCCTATCTTTTGTTGCAGTGACCTTAAAATAGTCTGTGTCATCAAAATTTAAAAAAAAAAAAGACAAAGGCTAAAGAGTCAAAGCTGGCTCATCATTTCCCACACGATCCACTCTAAAGGGAAAAGTTGAGTGTTTAAAGGATACTGTAGTCCTGAGACCCAAGCTGCGGTGCGATATGTCCCCAGCTGCTGGCCGCTCTCTGAGCAGTGCCAGGTGAAGTTTTTGTCCTGCCCCGTGCTCAGCAGCCACTCCATCTCCAACACAAACAGCACCACCGTCACTCTGCCCTGGTGAGCTACACACATTAACAACAACAAAAAACATACATGCATATAAGATTTACTTTCAGTCACGTTAATCAAAGTGCAGCAGTCTGCAAGAAATCATGGTCATCATGGAGCAATTTTGGAAGGAGAGTGCATTATTCAATGAAATGGTCAAGCACTACCGCCTTCTTGAAAGTAAGCAGAAAATGAAGAGGAAGTTGCTGCTTGACACTGAAGAAGTGATATTTTTATACATATGTTACAGCTGCACAGTACATTTAGCCACACACGACCCAAGAACACATCTTCAGATTTGATCAGAGGAACATATCATAAAGGTCAACTATAAATAGCTCACTGTATTCATTAAAAAAAAAAAAATCAGTCTTCTAAGGGTTGTTTTGGGCACCCACACAATAAAAACATGCAGTACAGTGGAATCTGTAGAGGCTCCATCTAGAGATTGATCACTGGTGCTCTGGTCCACACTTAGTGAGTTACGCTCCACAGAGAGACATGAATTATGAACACAGCCAGAGAGCAAATGTTCCTCTGGCTGCAAAGCCTAAAGTACAAGGAACTGAGTGGACTTTATTAGCAGTAAGCTGCCCAAAATTGGCCAAAGTAATAACACAATAAGTGATAATAAATGATGGCAGAAACTTCGAAATAAAGCTTAAAATAATACGTTCAAAGCAATGACAACAATAGTGGTTGCCATTGTTATGTCACAAGGTGTTTGCATGTGTTAAAGGGGGGGATAATAGCATGTATGGGTATTGGCATTGGTACAAGCCATCAAGAACTCTGCCTTCTGAATACATATGTCAGCTAAATCCCCACAGGTCTCAAAAGGCAATTGTTCTTTCTGTCTCACCCTGGTAGGTGCGTGCTGGGGTCATCTTGTTGTAGTCTTCTGACAGAATGAACTCCTGAAAGAGAGGAAGTGGCGATAAATGGTTAACCTGAGTGAGGTCATTGACTGAGGTTTCCAGCAAGTTAATAAACAGAGGAATAAACTATGCTGCTGTGCTTAAATGTTAGTTTGTATAAACACTTGAACAGTTCTCTGAACGTCACAGCGTTTATGTTTGTTACCACTATGTGTGCTGCATATGATGTATAAGCCTTTGAAAAAGTTCTCACCTAGTGAGAAATAAAAACTATTTCCTCAAAAATTGAAAGACAAATGACTCAAGCGAGACATTTCCAGTCCATTTATAGAGCAGTAAATATAACAAACATTCCGGTTCTTAAGTTTCAGCTGAGGCCACCACCCTTAATAAAATACTTGTTCTTAGACGAATCTCCAAGAAAAAGTTGACATTACATGCTGACTTTACGTTAGGTCAGCTTGTTCCAAAACAAGCGACTTCCTCTGTCGGCTTCTTTAACAACAAAACAAGAAGTGACAGCAAATAAAGCTGCATCTTTGTGACCTGCATTGCTTCAGGTCAGAGATGAAACTGCTGTGTCACTAAAAGCCGCCGTGTTTATTACAATAATATGTTTGGGGTTTTTTTTCTTTTTGGAGCTTTGCGGGTAACTATAATAGCTAGGAGGGCTAAAAGGTAAGTCAAGAGATGAGCATAAATATGATAAGTAGATTTGAAGGAAATCTTTCCGTTGTTTTGTTTTGTTGCCACCATAAGAAAGGTCAGAGCTATAGGGACGACCCTCTAGAAGAGGTGAATTCCCATTTAACAAATTCTTGGCTGAATAGACAGACGGCATGCTTCAGGTGAGGATAAATAACTTCAAAACACAGTCAAAGCAGATCAGGTTTGTAATCTAGGGCACTGACATGTCAACTTTTAAAAAAAAAACAAAAAAACTATTCCATTCGTTTGATTATAACTTTAAACAGCAAGAAAAGGAAATAGTTCTCCACAGAGGAAGGGAGAGAAAATTCAGAGGTCTGCATTCAAAGGGGAAGCAGGATGTTGGCTGGACTTACACAGATACTCCCAGTGTCCATCCCCACAGACAACGTCCTGGTCTCAGGATTAAAGGACATACAGGAGCATGACGCTGGAGACACACACATACAAGAATAAAGGTGAAAATTCAGCTTCTACATTTGTGTTAGTGAAGTTTATCGAAACATCACAAATTTACATGTTTTAAAAAAAAAAAGGCAAGTAATTAATGAATTATTTTTATCCCAAAAGATTTTTGTAAGCCACTTTGTAAGATATGAATAAAAGCATAAATAAGAAAACATGATTAGTTGTGTCTTCTTTTTTAACATCAGTGACATTTGATGCTGAAGCGAGTGTCAAGGTTAAATACCAGCTTTTTTTAGGCTATGAGTTTCTTGGGCATTGTTTGCCAACAAAAACCCCAAACACACTGGGAAAATCCTGATCCAGTATTCCTTCAATATGACCAATACTAAAGCTCTGAGGTAGATCCGAGTGGCGATTCCAGAGGACGATACATGTAAGAGAAACGTGCCATCTAGCACTGAAATCACAGTCCTCCTGTGAATAGTGTGTAGGAGAACTACAATGGCTGCCATTTCATTTTAAAAATATGCCATTTTATTCTGGTCTGTGAAGCTGGCATAGCAACACGGCAAACTTCACTCAGTCTCTCAGTAAGGAACCTAAGCTAACAAAAAACCCTATATTATTGTACTGTGATTTTTTTTACTTATGAGTCAACATATACTCATAAAACAGCTGACAATACAAGCCGGATCAGTCTCATTTTAATACAGAATGAACTTCATGAGGTCTGATTTTGTCCTGATCACTTGTTAATATGCATCTCTCGTCTGATGCAGTCTAAACCAGGAACATTGTTAAATCATATCCTCAAGCTATGAAGCTAGACTGGTGCTGTACATGAATCACTTTCATTGTGTTCAAAGGCTTCCAAACTACCACAGAGTTGAACTGACTTCCCTCTGAAATGAACAATACTTCAGCATTCAGAGCTGAACAATGGCTACTGCACGAAACACAAAACACCAGTTTCACACATTTTAATTTAACATTTTCTTTTCATTTCCTTTCTTATCTTGTTTTTTTGAACAGCGTTACAATTAAAAGGAAACAAACCGCTGTATTCTTCATTATAATGTTTTCAAAAACAGCCGTTTTCACAATTAAATATGGCAGAGCAGAAAAAAAGGAAAAACAGAATTTTTGTATCATCAAGAACAACAACAACAATACTACTGTCAGGACATCAAGTAGCAGTTTATTTATTATAAAAAAGCAGACCACTGAGAATTTCTCTTACACAAATACCACAATATTTATTTTATGTTTCTTCCACCCAGCCATCCATATTATTCACCACTTGTCTAATTCAGGGTTGGAAAGGGGCTGGAACCTATCCTGGCCATCACCGGGTAAGAGGCAGGGAGGTCAGCAGTTTTATTTTTATATTTCAATTAGAAAACTTTAACGTACAAATTTAAAACCCTCAGTGTGTTATTTAACCCAGGGGGAATGAATCCAGAATAAATGTACTGTAAATGTTTACAGTGACGGTCTAACTACTCTGGAAAATAGTTTGCTGTTGCAGTTTCCTAGAACTGTTGGCTGAAAGCTTTAAAAGCACAAAAAAAAAAAAAAACCCAAAAAAAACCTAATTTTAAGTTTCCATAAACCACAATAATAATAAAAATGCTGGAAAGCACCGTAAGGATGCATAGATGGAATCAATTTATTCTACCTGCATTTTAGCCAATTCTCTTCTTCCTTGGCAGTGATTACTGTCCAATTTGTCCAATTTGTGAAAGCTCACGTCAGTATTGGTAAATTCAAATATCTGACCACCGCAGCCTCTGGCACTGCTATTGTTAGTGACAGATCTTGCTGATCACAGCATGAGAGTTACTTCAGTTGCACAAGAGCAAAAAAAAAAAAAAAACTGTCACAAACATGCATCAGTGCCACTCCCAGCACTGAAACAATACTGAATATTAGCAGTCAAGGAGACCAATAAGCATTTTTTTATAATAAAAATTAAAATCATTATTACTGCATTCCACCTGTATGTGAATAAACTGTATTATGACATTATAGATAGCTGTACATCACAGCAACAAAGTGCACTATTCAGCCTATTTTTTAGCACAACTGGGAAACCTGAATAGCTACTGCAACCTCAGCAAAATCTGCTAACCACAGACTGTACATAAAAGATGGAATAGCCACTGTGACATCACTCATTGGTTTGTGGATCCTATATTTTGAAGCCTATCAGTGTTTTGGCTACTGCCATGTTGTATTTTGCCACAAGCGACTGTATTTGGACAGAAGGGTGAATGACTGAATTATCAGCTAAAGCTAACAAGCTTGGTTAGCATGCTGCATTTATAAACTGAAGGGGTGCCGCCACAGGCAGTATAAAACATGGGCGTAGCTTCTAGGTCAGCAAAATGAAGCCAGTGCAGAAGTAGCTCAAACATGCATTCTATCTGAAGATGGCGATCGCTGTGGTTGCAAAAAGACTTTCGGTCCTGTAGGAGTTTATGGGAAAATGGCTTCCTGACTGGACCTCTGTAAACACTGGACTTCAGGAACTTATGAGTGGCATCACAGTAGCTACATCCATCTGTTATACTGTCTATGGGTGCAACACACATATACCTGCTGATTAGTGCTAAGTAGCAGGTGCATAAAATACTGGAATTCGCTCACCAAAACTGAAGCACAAACTTGCTGTAATGTCTTTGTCATAAAAAAAAAAAATCCATAATATTGATCAATAATTCTATTAAAAATGCTCCAAATGGCACCACAGAGGTGCACTTCAGTAACTCAAATTAGCAGAGGTGAGGCCAAACCTACAGCTGGAGGCTACAGCTGCCCGTGTTGACACACCCATTAATCAAAGCAGCCACTCACTAACTGTAAGCCATAACAAAAGGGGTGAGTTATAAAAAATTCAGCATCTACAAACCCAGTTCTGAAAATGCTGGAGAAAGTAAGTAAAAACAGAATCCAATGATTTGCAAATCTCATAAAACACATATTTTATTCACAATTGAACAGTGAAAATATATAAAAATTTTAAACTGATACATTCATTAAAAATATCAGCTCATTTTTAATTTGATTGCAGCAACATGTCACAAAAACATTGGGACAGGGGAACAAAATCCTGGAAAAGTAAGTGGTACTAAAAAGAACCAGCTGGAGGAACAGCTATTCATCCATCCATTCTCTTCCGCCTATCCTGTTCGGAGGGGAGGGGGGGGGGGGGGGGCTGGAGCCTAAACCACCTGTCACAGGGCGAGAGGCAGGGTAAACCCTGTACAGGTCACCAGCCTGTCGCAGGGCTAACACAGAGAGACAGACAACCATTCAAACTCACATTCACACCTACAGGCAATTTAGAATCACCAATTAACTTAACCCCACTAACCCCATTTTGCAGCTAATTCGATTCATTGGCAACAGGTCAGTAACATGACTGGGCATCTTCAAGAGGCA
Organism: Cichlasoma orientale; assembly: GCA_034780415.1. Classification (NCBI taxonomy): domain Eukaryota; kingdom Metazoa; phylum Chordata; class Actinopteri; order Cichliformes; family Cichlidae; genus Cichlasoma; species Cichlasoma orientale. The sequence goes on along the minus strand of JAVDPK010017127.1, from coordinate 6,199 downwards.
GAGTTTCTCAGAAGCAAAGATGAGCAGAGGTTCACCAATCTGCAAAACTGCATGGGCTCAGGAACACTTCCAGAAATCACAGACTGTGGACACAGTTCACTGTGCCATCCACACATGCAGGTTAAAGCTCCGTCATGCAAAGAAGAAGCCGTATGTGAATAGGATACAGAAACACTGGCATCTTCTCTGAGCTCAGCTTGCTTAAAATGGACAAAGTGAGAGCAGAGTGGAAAACTGTTCTGTGGTCAGCTAAATCAAAATTTTTAAATTATTTTTGGAAAACATGGACGACACATCCTCTGGACTAAAGAGGAGAGGGACCATCCCGTCTGTTATAAGCACTCAGTTCAAAAGCCTGCATCTCTGATGTTATTGGGGTGAATTTGTACCAATGGAGCTGGCAGCTCGCACATCTGGAAAGGTGCCATCAGTGCTGAAAGGTATATACAGGTTTTAGAGCAACATATGCTCCCATCCAGATGACGTCTTTTTCAGGGAGTCCTTGCATGTCCCAGCAAGACAACGCTAGACTTTATACTGCAGCTATTACAGGTGCTGAACTGGCCTGCCTACAATCCAGACCTTTCACCAACTGAAAATATTTGGCACATCATGAAACAAGAGAAACCCAGGACTGCTGAGCAAATAGAAGCCTCGATCAGACAAGAATGGGACAACAGTCCTCTCCCAAAAATCCAGCAGCTGGTCTCTCCTCAGTTCTCAGACATTTGCAGACTGCTGTTAAAAGAAGAGCTGCTGCTACACAGTGGTCAACTTTGTTTTTAGATGTGTTGCTACCATCAAATTCAAGAGAATTTCTTTTTCTTAAAATGGTACATTTTCTCAGTTTAAACATTTGATGGGTTCTGTGTTCTATTGTGAATAAAATATGGGTTTATAGATTTGATAATCATTGCATTTTTATTTACATTTTACACAGAAAATCCAACATTTTTGGAATTGGGGTTGTATCATAAAGGGTTAAATAAGCTAAAAAGAAGAAAAAAAGCATTTGTTGCATCAACCTGTAAACACGTTTATGTCATTGCTGGTATTGGACATTTTAACAACTGGGATTGACTCAATTTTGGACAGAGCCTCAAGTGGCCACTGGAGGAACTGCAATTTTTTTTTCTTCCAAATTGATTTTAGTTTTCAGCCCCCGAGCTTGCAACCTGTTGGTGCCTTTACCTTTGAAACACAGCTCCACCCAATCACCAAGGCTGCTCCAGTCTACAACCCTTTAGTGTTTATAGCCTGCTACACATGAAATGTAACCAATCTGAAGGTGTGCTTGAGTCCACACAGTGACGACAACAGAGAGAGGCAGCTGCCCGTGAGCCAAAATCTGTTTTATCAGGAATCAGCAGAAACAAGAACAAGAACAACAAGCACTGACAATCTGAAAAATGTCGAGCATCAAATCTGGTTCATGCCAAGAGTGGAGTGACCTCCACATTTTCAAGTGTCTCTGAAAGGAGGAGCGTGATTCATTATGTCCATCGTGTTGAGTAAGTATGCTCACAGAGGAAGCACGTACAAAAACGGGAGTGAAACACAGTCGGACCAGAATGTGCCAGCTGAGTAACTGTTGAAACAAGTGACAAACTCATACTATTCATGATTTATTTGATTACACTAAACAAACCAGGCAACTAGCTTATTCATAAATAAATATTGCCTTTGTTTTAGCATACAACAACATGCTGACAATGTATTGACAGTACTTAGATATATCTATGTATATATGGAAGTACTGTCATACACACAAAAAAAAGTGCATATATACAAGGTAGACAAAAAAAGAAGGTAGGAATACCTACATGGCATTGTGTGGTAGACACTGGGCCAGTACTGACCGCTGTCTCGCTTCAACCATACCCGAATAGTCCTGTGGGATGAAGCCAACAGATATCAGCCCTCAATGCATCTGAATGTATACATTCTTGATGTATCCCTCCTAACTCTGCAGGTAATCAACTTTAGCTTGCCAAAACTTTCTGTAAAAATGGGGAGACACACTATATTGCCTAAAGTATTCACTCACCCATACAAATCATTGAATTTGGGTGTTGCAATCATTTCCATGGCCACAGGCGTATAAACCCAAGCACCTAGGCATGCAGCCTGCTTCTACAAACATTTGTGAAAGAATGGGTCGCTGAAAGGAACTCTTAATGCTTCAGCACACCAAGACATTTTGGACAATTTCATGCTCCCAACTTTGTGGGAACAGTTTGGGCATGGCCTCACAAATGTGTTTCTGGAAGAAGTCAAACATTCCCATAAATACACTCCTAAACCTCCTAAAAATCCTTCCCAGAAGAGTCAAAGCTGTTCTAGCTGCGAAGGGTGGGTTGACATCATATTAAACCCTCTAGATTAAGAATGGGATGTCACTCAAGTTCGTGTGTGTGAAAGCAGACGAGTGAATACTTTTGGAAATATAGTGTATGTGATATGTTTCACAGTCACTGAAAAGGAAGTCAATCTGCTCTCAAATGCTCTGGAGGACGTGCACTCAGAGCCAAAAGCACATCCAACTGTCACTTCCACCGGTGGAAGCACCGACATTTCCCCAAAAGGATACGTACATTCACAATGGCCAAAACATCATGACCCGGGCGGTTAATATGCTGCTTAGACTTCAGCAGATCCGTTAATTCCTGTAAGTTGCACCTGCTGCAGATCAGACTTTTAGCACATCCTGCCACTGGTTTGTGGGCTGCTTCTTTTCAGCCCAGTGTTGGTAGGCCCCTCACAAGAAAGAAACCCAGTTAGCTGGTAATAAAGGTTCTTATCAGATTTGCACAGGTCTTGACACCTGCCAGTGTGCACGGCACTGTTTACCACAAATTACAACCATTTATTTAATGTCCCAATATATCCATGGTCCTAATGTTTTCACTCTGTAGTGAATGCCAGTAAAAACTTTCTCTTATGACACTGAACAACAGCAGATCAAGTCTGCTGTTGGTCTGCTGACAGTCACCTCATGGATGCACTTTGAATTTTTACTGTGCCACTTAACGCTTGACATTACAGCAATTTGTCTGCAGTGCTCTTTTTAGGACTGATATATATTTCTGGGTGAAATGTAAGAGGACTAAAATCATCTGTGCTTAAAACTCAGTCACTGAAAGGCTCCTTTCCCCAAACTCCAAAGATTTATGACACCTCTACTTTACCACCTCCTTTTCCCATTTCTGCTTGTGCCTAAGAAGACACGGTACTTACATGTGGTTTGTTCTAGCAAATTCAATTAGCTGGTCCTCTGCCTAAATGCTCCAGTAGATAGCCATGCAGGACTACAATAGGTAAGCTGCCTTGGATCAGGAGTATGCATCATATAGCTTAGGTGGCATATATGACTAAAGGAAGAATAAAAACTTCAGAACATGCAGCGTCAGCATAAACAGGCTCACTGTCACCCTCATGCAGATGTCAGTTGGCTAGATGTGCACTTTCGGTATCCAAAACAGCCCCAGGCAAGAGTAACAAAGAGAGTAAGGGGACAACCTACAGGAGATTTAATGCCTCAAAACTTGGACATTTTGTTATGTAAGGCATCTCTTGGTGCCATAATATGTGAAACACTCCAATAACCCAATCTGTGCACAGTTTATTTTTGCAGTTATATCTAACTAACATTAGTGCAACTAGATTTAATAACAGCAAGCTACATCATTAAACTACATTTCTATTGGCTTTAATGTACTTGGTGATAACACAAAAAAAGAGCCTGATTTACAGCCGTTAACCAGCATGTAATGGTGTGACAGTGTCAGCTGACACTTTTGTAAAAATGTTATTGAACCCTTGGACTGTTTCAGCATGTTTGGAATTGCTGAAGGACACGGGAGTGGGAGTCCATTCAGTGAGTCCAATCAATACCAACAGGACAGGGGTCATTATTATGTCGAATATTTTTTTTGGCGTGATTTAGCCATCTTGCAAAGCGCAGCTTACCTGTCTTCAGACACGCTGATAACGCCGTCTTCTTTGGGAATTATTACTGCTGTGCTCACAACCTCCTGGAAAGCCTCGATTTTGCTCAGCAGGCAAGGCTTCCGAGCCTGCGGCTGAGGCTGAATTTCAGCCGCCATGAGCTGGTTGTGCACAAACCTCCGTCTACGGTTCTGGCTCCGAGTAACATTACCCACGGCGGTCCGACATCAGAGCCTCGGCTGCTAGCTAGCTGTCAGGCAAGCAGCGCTGTGTTGTGACAGCGAGCAGAGGCGGTGCCAGTCAGCTGACAACACGGACACACGCAGCACTTCCTCTGAACAAAATAAAGTCCTCACTTGATTTCCGCTGTCGTATTTTCACAATAAGAGCGATAAAAGATGGCGATAAAATTTGATGAAAATATAAAACGAGACGATACGATGACGATATCTGAAGTCTTATCATTAAAGAAAACTAATGTCATAATATTACCAAATCGCTTTCCAACGAGGCACTCACACAACTTCTGCCATACAGGAGAGTTCATCATTTCAAAGTAAAGCAAGCAAACAAAGTATTTTCAAACAGGAATGCAGCAAATGTCATTATGTTATTCCAGATTTTCTTTACCAAAGGTTTATAAAAATGTGACAAATAAAGGGCTGCAGCGGTGAGGTCTGCAAAGGCTGAATCTTAGACTCCATTATGGCTCAAACACAAAGCCTGTGTTTTCTATAATGCAACTTTCTTCAAACTGGTTACATCATTTATTTTTACGCCATAGATATGCTAATATATGCATATGTATAATGTTATTGTTTACTTCAGAAAGCCTGTTTTGAATTAACTGGACTTTAGCAATAAAATCAGATTCATTATTCATAGGTCATTAATAACTTCGGAAAAGCCAGATGAGAAAAATCCTCTTCTAGCACAACTTTTTTTTTTTCTGTATAGCATGCTTTTCATCAGTCAGCCTTTTGAAAATGAACCACTTACTTTCCAGGAAAGGGCTGCAGGGGCCCTGGATCAAAAATGTAATTATTAACAATTTATAAACCTTTCTCACTGTGGACTTCTATTAACCTTTACCACGATCTTCTATTAATAACTTTACTTTTTCAGTTGTGGTTTATTAGAACCATATAGCATACTCAATGCTGGTTATAGCTTTTCACTGAGTGAAAAGCTATAACCAGCATTTCCAATAGCATAATAATAATAATGGATAAAGTAAAAGTACTAATAGAGCAACAACTTCATGTATTAAGCGTAAAAGACATAGACCGGAAATTTGTGTTTGGCTTTTCCAGGTAACTTAACGTATTTTCCTGACGCATTACAGACTGTAATCAAGTTTCCTTTATAGTAAAATGTTGTTTTTCCGGTTCTGACTTTCATGGTAAAACTCTCACAGACAATATCGGCAATGGTTTGGTAACTTTTGTTTTTTAGCTTTTTGGATTATCACCACCCTAATGATTAATATACATTATGTTTAGAGGTTACGCTTTGTGCTAACATCATGACATATGCAATATATAATGCTGGGATGCTTTTTAGGATGGGGAGTAAAGCCTAAAGCTCAAAATCAGTTATTTGAAGTCACATTTCTTAGAGTTGTTTTTTAACTGTAAATTTAATAATTTTTTTAGTTCAATACTTTTTTAGCAAATTAATACACATTGCAAGAGTGTGATAAGAATAAAAATGACACATAAAATTTTCAAGGTGGAAAATTAAAAATTTCACCTATTGGATTTTGAATAGATTTTTTTTTAATTATTCCCCAGAGTTTCAGAAAGGTTCATTTGCAAGAGTTATGTTATTTATATGACAGGGCTAGTATCAGGCGTTTTTGTATAGGAAACATGTTTCAGCTAAATGGCTGTTGGCTAGTTAAACCTGCATCAATCTTAAGATAACTGTGTGTTTTGCATGTAATTTTTTAACCTTGAAAGTTAAGTGATCAGTCAAGTAACAGAGTCAGAGAAGGACAAACAGAGTCGAAGTATCTCAACTTGGTACTTAACTGGCTACTGTACTGCTGTGCAAGCTATAAATAGCTGGTTTACAGTGGCAATAACGGTTACTATAGGTGATAGTTGGGTGTCTTTATGATCACTCAACCACATGAAAGATTTTATTGTGAAAAACGTCAGTGACACACCGGAAAATGAACTCTGTGTGTGTGTGTGTGTGTGTGTGTGTGTGTGTGTGTGTGTGTGTGTGTGTGTGTGTGTGTGTGTGT
>JAVDPK010017126.1:0-14333 GCA_034780415.1 Cichlasoma orientale | reverse complement strand
GTATATATACCTGTATAACTATATATATATATATATACACATACACATACACATATATACATATAAGCACATAAAATAAAAATATCCTGCCTTACATATTTGTTGTATAGTATTCTAATATTTTTTCTTATACATTTTCTTAAATTTCCAAACACTGGAACAACACAGGTGTTCCACAGCTTAACTCCATATACAGACATACATATGTTTTAATGTAGTGCGTGCAAAAGCCGTTTTAAAATGAAATTGCCTTCTATGACCATCTTCCTCAGAAATAAATGAAAATAAATTTTGTACCGCTATAGGTAGCATTTTCTGTTTAACTTTCCACATAAAAATCAAAGTCTTTAAGTCAACTAAACCGTTTAACAGTCCAGACTTGACAAACAAACTATTGGAGTGTTCTCTGTATCCTTTCTTTTTAATGATCCTTAAAAGTTTTTTTTTGCAACAAAAGCAGAGGTTTTGTGTTACTGGGATATGTATTACCCCAGACCTCTGCGCAGTATCCAAAATATCGAAGTATTAGGGAATTGTACATCATACGTAAAGAAAAATAATCTAAAACGTCCATAACTTTCTACAAGACCTCAATACTTTTACAAACCTTACTCTTAACGTAATTTATGTGAGCTTTACAGTTTAATTTGTCGTCTAAAATAACGCCTACAAATTTTATTTCATCCTCAGCTGCTTGATGTCAGAGGACAGTGTATGTGGTTCTTTCTGAGGGCTTTAACTTAGAGGTTCAGGGTTCAAGTCCATCTTGACCCTTCAATATGTATTTTTCTTGTAACCATCACAGTTCCCAACTGTTACCTCAATCACTGTATCTGCTTCATTTACTCAGATGGATTAAATGGTGTGCAAGAAATGTTAGTGTCATGATTTCAGTCCTAACCTCTGCTCTCTGTTACAAACACATAACACACAAACACAAACATGTACTCACCTTTTCCTGGTTGTCTCCTCAATGGGATGTGAAGCAAAAGAGGAAACGGAGCTCAATCACCTGCTTATGAGCCTTGGAGCAAACCAAAGTGCCACATTAGGGGAGTTTAGGTTAAGGTGTTTCTAACATATCGATTAAAACACATTTGTTATTAAATTAATTATAGAAATTTGTAAATATGTAAAAATTTAATCTTTGCGTTATATTTTGCTTTGGTGGGTTTATGTGGATTTAGATTTCATTTGGTTTGTTACCCCCAAACTTGAGTTATTCCAGATACTCACCTTCAGCAGGTGGAGTATAAAAATAAGCCATTGGCTTTTAGAGGGTTGGTGTGTGTTGATGTTTCTGTGCTCATGATCAGGGGTGGAAATAGTTTTAAATTCTTGTTGGTACCATGACAAAAACCGTCTGTATGAATATACGTATCAATATTTTACTTTACTGTTGCCTGCCTGTTTAAGGCAGAAATTAGAAGCACATGACAATGTGGAATATATTTTTTCATTTTTTAAGGAGCTGAGATGTTTGCACACACTGTACACTTAACACAACTGATGAGCACCTCCTTACATTCTGGCTCTGTCCACCAACACAAAAAGGAAAAAGGAAAGAAATAATCACCAAACTTTTAGTGCTGCCTCTAAAGAGTGAGGTGAAGTGGAAACAAGAGCACCGCCTTGCAGGGCAAAGTAAGCCCATCGCAATATGACTGTGACGTTTGACCTTGACCCCAGTGATTCCATATACAACCAACCTTGCTTTGGTCATAAGCTATCTACTCATGAAGTTTGGTAAGTGTAGGTCGAACGGTTCTCGGGTTATTGAGCGGACACTGTTTTTCTATTTTTAGTAACATGTTCATGGAAATTGCTGATCCTGAAGCGTATGATAATGTAACAGACGCCATTGTTGCCACGTGTGAGATAACTGTAGTAAATTGCAGCATTGAAGGTAAAGAAAGAGAAAAGACAAAAGTGACATTAGTGAAATTAAAAGTTCAGCCACCAAAGAACCATTCCAGAGTTATTAAAAAAGAAAAACAAGGCTCTGTGCTGATTGAACCGGGCATTAATTATCCCATGTAGACATGTCTATGAGACCAGTAGAAAAGGAGAATAGACAGAAAGAAATCATCAGAAAAGGCGTTCGTGTGGCTACAGATCGCCTGTGCTCTGGTCCACTGATGTAAAGTTTATCCACTGCGATGAAAGGAGCCTCCTTGGATAAACTTCTTCTGGATGGGGAACAGGACATTTCTCTCCAGTTTCTCTTTCGGAAACTGGTCGTTGATGCTGAAGTCCCTTCCTCTCAGCTCCCCGTGGCTCTTCACCTGGTGATGGTGAGATGAAGCTTCATGAAGCATTGAAGCTTTCCATCCAATTGGCGAACTCATCTGAAGCTTCATGGTGCTTCATTTGCTCTACTGCGCCAGTGAGTGGACAGTAAATGTGAAACAGGCAGAGTGATTATAATTACACCGGGGCTTTGGTGTGTGACGCTTTGAACACAATAAATGGTGTTTGTGATGCCAATTCATAAAGTACGAACTTATTAATATGGTGTCTGGCTTTATGATACAATGGTAGGGTCAAAAGGGAAAGTGGAAACAAAATGGCGAGAGGGTTGTGATGGAAATGTGATTGTGTCAATTAATTATTACTTAATATAATTTATTACTATGTGCATATCTTATTATGAGAGATCAGCTCAAAAATATTACCAGACAGGGGAAAATGTTTTTCCTGCTGGTTCCATCACAAAAAAATGAAGCTCGAATAAATTGTAAACAAATGCATAAATAAAGTTCCAAGTCCACAAACTCTGAGGGGGGGATCCATTGTGTTTCGCTCCCCCCTGATATTTCAACTCCACACCAAACCCATGAACCACTTCCAGAATTAGTCACATGGTACGGCTGGCTTGTGAAGCTTTGAACATCACCACGTTATTAACATATGATAGGCGCTTCACAAAAATCTTCCTGGATTACTCCACACAGGCTTCGAAGCCTCGACACAGAAAGGCACATCACTGTCTTCACTAGTTCTTTTTGTTTTAAAGTATTCCGATTTGGCCACAATCGGTCTGGGTCTGCGTCCTTCAGCTCGCTTCCCTCGCAGGCGGTGAACACGATGGAAGGTGAGTCCGAGAGGTGAGTCTGTATAAACTCTTTCACTGTTGTTTCCAGGTCTTCTTCTCCCTTCTCTGGTATTCCTGAAAACACTCGGTTTTTCCTCATGCTACGGGCCTGGAGCTCAATAACAGTTTTTGATTTTTTTTTTTTTTAAATTGTTGTCTGACAGCCGGGTCATTTCCTCGGTGAGGGATTTCACCAACTGCTGTAGTGAGTAATTGGCCTTTGTGGACAATCCTCCATAAGGACTTGTCATCTATGGAACACACTTCCAGCTGAAACCAAATTGATTACCAACATTAATCTTTCACAGTAAAGGTCAAAGGTTGGTTAAAGGTAAATCAGAGTTGTAGTCATTTTGATTAATTATATTGTAATGTCACAACTATTGATACTTCTGAAAATAATGTTAATTTCTCTATTGTTCTTACACAAATTCTTTCTGTGTATTTCTTGTAGTTTTGTAGTTATAGTCTATTGTAGTTTATATAATTGAATGTTGTAAATATTTTTTGTGTTTGTAAAAGCCCAATAAGGGACAAAGGTTGGGAATTAGCATTAGCTACAAGCTCCACGTGCAGCACATCAGTTTCATGCTTATTAGTGGAACTATGTGAAACTGCATTGTCCCATTTAAATAAATAAAAAAATAGAATATTTACTCACTCATGATTTAGGATTTTAGCTGCAGTTTGGTGCCTCCTTTGTCATATTTTCATTTCATAATGCTGCTAATCTTTCACTAGTTGATAGACACACACTGCAGTAAGACCTGGACTTCAAGGCTTGTTGCTAGAATAATTAAATGTCACCAGTTGCTCTTACAGACACTTAAAATTAGTTTGAAACAAAGAGGTGAGCGAGCAGTGCTAAAACTATGAAATAATCTGGCTCTCCATATGTGAACAGCTCAGACAGTATTAAAATCTCTTTAAAAAAAACACATTTGGCATTTGGCTGCTGTGTAACATCCTTTTAGATGATTGCATTTTCTTGTGCTCAGTTTTTCTGGATTCATTGTAGCTTTTAGGAGTTCTATATTTTTAATGTACAGCACTTTGGTCAACTCTATTGTTTTTAAATATATAAATAAATTTTACCTTTACCTAAAGTATTTAAACAATTTGCAGCTGCAAAAATGTAAGTCCTTCATGTGCAGTTGTGGGAAATTACCAGGAAGCACTGAAACGGCTCACAGTCATTTACAGCAAGCTTTTATGATGGTAGTTGTTTTCCTGCAGAGGAGCTCAGAGTGTGACCTGGTAAATAATGTATAATTAATGAGAAGTTCCCACACTAGCAGGTGTGCCGTTTGTTCTGTTATGCTCACCTTTGTTAAGAGTCACTATGCTGCGAGAGCAAATGCGTCAAATGTTTGACCTTTACTGAACAGTTAGCGTTGCTGTCTGGAACCAGCTTGGGTTGATTTGATTTAGCACTCGAGCCAGCCCATCTGTCATCAATAATCACCAATCAAATACACTGAAATCACATTTCTCCCTTTTGTGATGTTTGCTGTGATCAAAGCTCCTGACCTGTATCTGTAGGTTTTCCTGCATCGCACTGCTTCCACATGATTTGCTGGATAACTGCAAGCAACCAATTATCTTAATGTGGTTTAACTTCAGAATGTATGTCAAATAACAGTATTGTGTATTTAGTGTAATAACTGTTTTGGAATTAAAAATTATAAATGAAGTGTCAAATACGTTTTATTGTGTTTAGAGTTTAATGAAGAAGATACTGCATTTTTCTCAGTTTTATCACATTTGCTCTTTATATCTTGATACTTTACCATAAACTTTAATTCAATTGTAATTATATAGCGCCAAATCACAACAAAAGGTCGCGTCAAGGCGCTCTGTATTGTAGGTAATGACCCTACAATAATTACAGAGAAAACCCAACAGTCAAAACAACCCCCTATTTGCAAGCACTTGGCGACAATGGGAAGGAAAAACTCCCTTTTAACAGTAAGAAACCTCAGAAAGATCCTGGCTCAGGGAGGGGCAGTCATCATTGGGACTGAGGGGAGAGAGACAGGACAAAAGACATGCTGGGGAAGAGAGCCAGAGATTAATAATAACTAATGATTAAATACAGGCTGAGGTACAGTATAAATACAGAGAGAGAAGAGAGATGAATGAAGAAGAAATAGTCAGTGCATCATGGGAACCCCCCAGCAGCCTAGGCCTATTGCATCATAACTAAAGGAATGGTTCAGGGTCACCTGATCCAGCCCTAACTATAAGCTTGATCAAAAAAAGGTACGTTTTAAGCTTAATCTTAAAAATAGAGAGGGTGTCTGTCTCCCAAATCCAAATTAAATAATGTTCAACCCAGGACTCTTACTTGTAATGAAACATTCCCATATTCAAAGGTCAGAGTATAGCAGTAGCATCTTCCACCACTCATTAAAGAAAAGTTTGCTGATAAAACTTGTGAACATTTCTTCTGTGCAGGACTGCACCTGGTACCAGAGTGTTTTTAGTTGCGTTGTGGCTGCTTCAGTTGACGATCTCAGGACTTTTTTTTTTTTTAGAACATATTGTACGTGTGGTGGATATTTTTGGATTGCTGACAGATCGTCAGTATTCCATCATTATGTCTCATCACATTTTAGAAATGTGCCATCATCACCTAGGCCGATTAAAGGTCAGCACCTTTGTTTGTGGACCTCGGTGCACAAACAACTTGAAGAATTCTAATTCTGAGCGTTAACACACGAGAGACTGAAATATGAGGTGTGGCTGGAAGTTTACGTAACTAGAAGCAACTTTCACGCTTCAGTGACCACACCTCATATGACTGAGTGTAGCGTCACTAGAATAACAAGAACAGTGAGAGGATCAAACCAGTAAAACTGTCTTTTCAGGGAGGGATGAAGCCAACATCTAGCTGGAGGGTGACGGCAAAGAAACAAAGGAAAAGGAGACTTTGGTGACATCTAGTGGTGGCAGTGAGAGACCACAACATCAGCAAACTGATCTGTTCAGAACAGTCTTGACTTCCTGCATAGATACAGTCCACACTTTGAATTTGCACTGCTCAAAGCACAGCGGTGTTTCCACTGCAGTCACATGAATGTGAAGCAGCAGGAACAGGATTTGTGTTAAAGTGAGACTGGTTAAAGGAGTATTAATCAGTCCTGATCGATGACATCACCTGCTGATGTCACACACAGCAAGTTTCCTCTGATTAGAGTGTTAACGGTACACACTTGTCTGGACTCAAGTCAGCATGATTAAAAAAGAGAAACTTTAATAAACATGTTGATCCCACGTTAATATTACTGACTAAAAGATGCTCACACAGATGTGCTGTAATAAACCAGAACCGAAACTAGTGACTGAGACCATAAACTTATCAGAGAAATGTTCTGCTGAAGTCAGATGTGCAGCAGCATGATTTTCTCAAAGACTTCTATAATTTCGCAATCAGGAGGCACCCTCTGCTGGCCATCATGAAAAATGCAGCATTGTCTTCACTTTTCACACCTGGCTACATCCACCTTTGTACCTAACTTCAGAGAACTTCAAATACACACAGGTGCCAAACAACAAAGGTTAAAGGATTCTTACAAACTAAAGTCTCATTTCAAAAGTTTGAAAGGTTTCTAATTCTATTTCTCCAAGCTTAAAACATCCTCAGTGTGAATGAGTCATCAAATGTAAATAGTTTATTTGTAAAGGCATTAAGAAACAACCTTTTTCTTCTCTTTTCTTTCTTTTTGTATTAACTCGTGGATACTTTTCACATTTGTCCAGTTTCATGAGTTGTTAGTCAGTGTTTCTAAACCATCCTCTACTTTCTGTTCATTTGTAGTTTTTTTCATACTTGTTTACAAATTATTTCCAAATCAGAAGTTTACACTCTAAACCTGACTGTGGTGGTGGGCTGTAGCTTTAGCTTTGGCTGCAGGGAACAGATGGGGCAGAGTGATTTGGAGAGTAATGCAAACTGAACCAACTTCTTCTTTTATTCAGTAGTGTGCCAGGGATGGACACACACAAACACACACACGAGTTTCCATCTGTTGTGGAAACCAATTTTTTAATCATCACTTTTGGGGACCACCCTTTCTGAGGGCCCTAGAGCCATGAAAAAAATCAGGTACACTCAGCATGTGTCCTTAAGTCATCTGAATTGATGACTTAAGGTTTGAATCATGTCTGGAACATACTTTATGGGGACTTATGAAAAGTCTAGTGAAGATGGTTGATTGTTGACATTATTTACATATTTTTTGCATAATTCACAGATTTCATTTTGAATTGTGGGGACCTGAGAACAACAGTAAATATTACATTATTGATTACTGCATTATTAAAAGTAAATTTAATCTGTAACTATATAGAAATAAAACACACAGTAGTACGCTAATAAGAGTTCAAATTAAAAAAAAACTTTGCTTAGTTCATAGAAAATGCAGAAATGGGAAGTCTGGAAGTTGTTCTAGTGACACAAAGGATCATTCCTGCTTAGAACACCTACTACTCTGCATGTAGTCATCTTCACAAGAAAACTGACTTTATGTGATTGATGTTCCCAGATTTGCAAGTGATTTAATATAAGCCACGCCATTACAGATGTTCAGATGACACACATACACACAAACATTATGTCCTGTAGAGAAAATCTCTAACATCTCTCACCCACACACTAATAATAAACACACAATGAATATAAAGTAGATTAGATTAAACTTTATTGATCCCTTGGGGAAGGTCCCATCAGGGAAATTAGGTTCCAGAACACGCATCAAGACAGTACAATCAACACATACAAGGGAAGACAAGTGATCTGCGGCGTTGCAGCCATTAAAAAGATGGAAACAGTGAAAACATATAAGGATAAGTGAGGGGAAAAAATCATCTCATAATTTGTATACATACACAGTATAAGATTACAAAAACCTCTGCGATAGTGCAGGAAAAATATCATAGCATGCGAGCACAAGGGTGGGGAGGGGCAGGGATGGAAGGGAGCCAGCGGAGGCGAGAGAGGGCGTCGGGCTACTGTGGGGCTGACTCAAACTCCCCTCCTCAGCTAACAGTTCTGATAAGAGGTGGAATATCATTAGCTAGGTCAAGGGAGATCAGTCCAACACAGATCCCTCCGAATCAGCTCCAGATATACTGAGTCTGAGTTTGAGTCTGTACCCTTCCTGCTTTCCCGTCTTAAGCTGCCTTACCAAGGCCAAACAGCTGCCCAGACTTCCTGAATTGTAACGGCAAGGTATCTCCAGGTCCAATTCAGAGAAATACTAGTGTCAGTAGACAAATGTATATGTCTTCCATCAACAATACAGCCAGGCACGTCATCTTCCACCCTCACAGGAATCCATAACGTAGCCAGCCGGGAATGTCAATAGGATAAGAGAGAATAGGGTTCTCCTTTCCCCAATCCCTCATGGTGAGAGTTTGATCAAAAAATAGCAATGAGAAACCAGCTGACCAGATCCATGATTATAAATTCCAGTTTGAAAGTTGTGTGAAGTGACGCTCAAAAGCAGCAAAGCAAGGTAAAAAAGGAAGGATTAGGGAGAGAAGAAAAGTGCGTCCGACTCCGCTGAGGAGTCTTATTTTAAAATTTTCAAATCTTCACATCATTTTTTATTACTTCATTTACATGATGTGAAATTAAAAAAAAATGTTAATAATATGAATTAAGTACATGTGACATCAGGGCCACAACTGCTGGCAGGAAACTGATTCTGTTGAAGATGGAAGAAGAACTGATTGGAGCAGCTGTGGTTGTAGTCGGGGAAACTGTAGTTGTTTTTGCTGCAGCTGTAATTGTCGGTACAGCTGTGGTTGTCATTACTGCAGCTGTGGCTGTCGTTGATGGAACTGCGGTTGTTGGTGCAGCTGTAGTTGACGGGGGAACTGTGGTTGTTGCTGCAACTGTGGTTGTTGTTGCTGCAGGTGTACGTGTTGATAAAGCAGTTGATATTGTAGGGGCAGCTGTGGCTGTCGTAGTGGGACCTGTGATTGTCGTAGTGAGAGCTGGGGTTGTCGTAGTGGCAGCTGATGTTATTATAGGTGGCGCTGTGGTTGTTCGGGTAGCTGTGGTTGTCGTTGGGGGAGCTGTGGTTGTTGTAGGGGCAGGTGCAGTTCTCGTAGTGGCAATTGTGGTTGTGGCTGGGGAAGGTGTAGTTGTTGTTGGGGCAGCTGGGGTTGTTGCTGCAGCTGTGGTTGTTGTAGTGGAAATTGTGTTTGTCGTTCGGACACCTGTAGTTGTCGTAGGGGCAGCTGTGGTTGTTGTAGGGGCAGTTTTGGTTGTTGTTGCTGCAGCCATAGGTGTTGTTACTGCAGCTGTGGTTGTTGTAATGGGAGCTGTGGTTATTCGGGTAGCTGTGGTTGTTGTAGAGGCAGATGTGGTTGTCATTGAAGCAGCTGTGGTTCCAGTAGAGGCAGCTGAGATTACAGTAGGGGCAGCTGAGGTTGTTATTGCTGCAGCTGTGGTTGTCATTGTGGAAACTGAGGTTGTTGTTGAGGCAGCTGAGGTTGTTGTTGGAGCTGTGGTTATTGTAGGGACAGCCGTGGTTTTTGTTGCTGCAGCTGTTGTTGCAACAGCTGTGGTTGTTGTTCCTGCAGTTGTGGTTGTCGTTGGGACAGCTGTGGTTGCAGTAGAGGAAGCTGAGATTGACGTAGGGGCAGCTGAGGTTGCTGTAGAGGCAGCTGAGATTGTCGTAGGGGCAGCTGACTTTGTCGTTGTAGGAGCTGTTTTTGTTGTTGGAGCTGTGGTTGTTGTAGCGGCAAATGTGGTTGTGGTTGGGGAAGCTGTGGTTGTCATTGGGGCAACTGTGGTTGTGGTAGGGCCACCTGTAGTCATCGTTGTTGCAGCTGTACTTGCTGTTGATATCGTAGTGATTGTTGAAAGGGCAGGTGTGGTTGTTGCAGTTGTGGTTGTGGAAACTGTAGTCATGATTGTTGCTGGGCCAGCTCTAGTTGTGGCAGCGGCCGCGGTGGTGGTCGTTGCTGCAGCTGTTGTTGCTGCAGCTGTGTTTGTTGTAGGGGCAGCTGTGGTTGTTGTAGCGGCAATTGTGGTAGCGGTTGGGGAAGCTACGGTTGTCCTTGGGGCAACTGTGGTTGTCGTAGGGGCACCTGTGGTTATCGTTGCCGCAGCTGTTGTTGCAACAGCTGTGGTTGTAGTAGCTGCAGCTGTGGTTGTTTTAGCGGCAGCTGTGCTTGTTGTTGTTGATGCAGCTGTGTTTGTTGTTGCAACAGCTGTGGTTGTTGTTGCTGCAGTTGTGGTTGTTGTTGTTGTTGTTGCTGCAGCTGTGTTTGTTGTTGGGACAGCTGTACTTGTTGTAGGGGCTGCTGTGGTGGTCGTTGGGATACCTGTGGTTGTTGTTGCTGCAACTGTGGTTACCGTTCTGGCAGTTGTGGTTGTCGTTGCTGCAGCTGCGGTTGCTATTGTGGGAGCTGTGGTTTTTGTTGAGGCAGCTGAGGTTGTTGTTGGAGTTATGGTTGTTGTGGTTGATGTAGCAGCAGTTGTGGTTGTGGAATCTGCAGTTGTGATTGTTGTTGGGCCAGCTGTAGTTGTTGTAGGGGCAGCTGTGGTTGTCGTTGCTGCAGCTGTTGTTGCTTCAGCTGTGTTTGTTGTAGGGACAGCTGTGTTTGTTGTAGTGGATGCTGTGATCATCATTGGGATAACTGTGGTTACCGTTTTGGCAGCTGTGGTTGCCATTGTGGGAGCTGTGGTTGTTGTTGAGGCAGCTGAGGTTGTTTTTGGAGTTATGGTTGTTGTTGAGGAACCTGAGGTTGTTGTTGGAGGTGTAGTTGTAGCAACAATTGTGGTAGAGGTTGGGGAAGCAGTGGTTGTCGTTGCTGCAGCTGTTGTTGCTGCAGCTGTGTTTGCTGTAGGGGCTGCTGTGTTTGTTGTAGGGGCAGCTGTGGTTGCCGTCGAGGGAGCTGAGATTGTCGTAGATGCTGCTGACGTTGTCGTTGCTGCAGCTGTGGTTGCCATTGTGGGAGCTGTGGGTGTTGTTGAGGCAGCTGAGGTTGTTGTTGGAGTTATGGTTGTTGTGGTTGATGTAGCAGCAGGTGTGGTTGTGGAATCTGTAATTGTGATTATTGTTGGGCCAGCTGCAGTTGTTGTAGGGTCAGCCGTGGTTGTCGTTGCTGCAGATGTTGTTGCAATAGCTGTGGTTGTTGTTCCTGCAGTTGTGGTTGTCATAGAGGAGGCTGACATTGTCATATGGGCAGCTGAGGTTGCTGTTGTGGATGGGGAACCGGTTGTTGCGAGTGGTGAAGTTGTGGTTGACGATTGGGCAATTGTGGCTGTTTCTGCAGCTATGGTTGATGCAGTGGCCATTGTGGTAGAGTTTGGGGAAGTTGTAGCTGTCTGGACAACTGTAGTTGGGGCAAATGTGGTTGTCATTGGGGCACCTGTGACTGTCGTTACAGGAGCTGTGGTTGTTGTTGTAGTATTGGTTGCTGTAGTGGAAGGTGTGGTTGTTGTAGGGGAAGATGTGGTTGTTGAAGCAGCTGTGGTTGTTGTAGCAGCAATTGTGGTTTTGATTGGGTAAGCTGTAGTTGCCGTTGGGGTTACTGTGTCTGTTGTTGGGGCACCTGCGGTTAATGTTGGGGAAACTGTAGTTGTTGTTCGGGAAACTGTGGTTGTCGTTGATGTCGTATTGGTTGTCGTTGGGGCAGGTGTGTTTTTTGCGGCAGCTGTGGTTGTTGCTACAGACATTATTGTTGTAGAGGCATCTGTGATCGTTGTAGCAACAATTGTGGTTATAACTGACGAAACTGTAGTTGTTGTTGGGGTAACTGTGGCTGTTGTTGGGGCACCTGTGTTTGTTGTTGGGTAAGATGTGTTTGTTGGTGATATAATATTGATTGTTGTAGGGGTAGGCATGGTTGTTGCAACAGCTGTGGTTATGGTTTGGGTAACTGTGGTTGTTGCCGCAGCTGTGGTTGTCGTAGCGGCAATTGTAGTTATGGTTGGGTTAGCCGTAGTTGTCGTTCGGACATATGTGGTTGTCACTGGGGCAATCGTGGTTGTCGATGGGGGAGCTGTGGATCTTGCTGATATAGAACTGCTTGTTGTAAGAGCAGGTGTGGTTGTTGCAGCAGCTGTGGTTGTTGCTGCAGCTGTGGGTGTTGTAGCGGCAATTGCGGTTGTGGTTGGGGAAGCTGTAGTTGCCTTTTGGTCAAATGTTGTTATAGTTGAGGCACCTGTGGCTGTCATTACTGGAGCTGTGGTTGTTATAGTATTGGTTGTTGTAGGGGCAGGTGTGGTTATAGCTGCAGCTGTTGTTGTCATTGGGGCACCTGTGGCTGTCGATGTAGTATTGGTTGTTGTTGGGACAGGTGTGGTGGCTGCATCAGCTCTGGTTGTTTTTTGAGCAGCTGTGGTTGTTGTAGGAGCAATTGTGTTTGTGGTTGGGGAAGGTTCTGATGTCGTTGTAGCAAATTTGGTTGTTGTTGGGAAACCTGTAGTTGCTATTGATAGAAAAATGGTTATTGTAGGTGCAGGCGTGGTTGCCACTGGCAAATTGGTAATTGTAGTTGGTGCAGCTGCAGTTGTTCCGGCATCTGTGGTTGTCATTGGGGAACGTGTTGTTGTCGTTGGGGGAGCTGTGGTTGTTGTTGATATATTGTTGGTTGTTGTCGGGGCAGGTGTAGTTGTTGCTGCAGCTGTGGTTTTTGCTGCAGCTGTAGTTGTCATTGGGGAACTTGTTGTTGTTGGGGGAGCTGTGGTTGTTGTTGGGTGAGCTGTGGTTGTTGTTGGGGAAGTTGTGGTTGTTTGTGTTA
The DNA here is from genome assembly GCA_034780415.1 of Cichlasoma orientale. Lineage (NCBI taxonomy): Eukaryota > Metazoa > Chordata > Actinopteri > Cichliformes > Cichlidae > Cichlasoma > Cichlasoma orientale. The sequence continues at coordinate 1,474 of JAVDPK010017126.1, read as the reverse complement.
TACTATTGGTTGTTGTAAGGGCATGTGTGGTGGTTGCATCAGCTGTGGTTGTTGTTTGAGCAGATGGGGTTGTTGTAGCAGCAATCATAGCTATGGTTGGGGAAGTTGCAGATATCGCTGGAGCAACTGTGGTTGTTGTTGGGGCACCTGTGGTTGCAGTAGATATATTACTGGTTATTGTAGGTGCAGGTGTGGCTGTTATTGGGGAATTGGTAATTGTGGTTGGTGGAGTTGTAGATGTCGTTAGGGCAGCTGTGGTTGTTGCTGATATAGTACTGGTTGTTGTAGGGGTAAGTGCAGTTGTTGCAGCAGCTGTGGTTTTTGCTACAGCTGTGGTTGTCATTGATATAGTAGTGGTCATTGTAGGTGTAGGTGTGGTTGTCATTGGAGAATTGGTAATTATCGCTGGTGGAGCTGTGGTTGTCGTTTGGGCAGCTGGGGTTGTTCCTGCAGCTGTGGTTGTTGTAGCGGTAATTGTGGTTATGGTTGGGGAAGTTGTAGATGTTGTTGGGTCAACTGTGGTTGTTGTTGATATAATACTGGTTGTTGTAGAGGTAGGTGTGGTTGTTGCTGCAGCTGTGGTTTTTGCTGCAGCTGTGGTTGTCATTGGGGAATCTGTTGTTGTCGCTGGGGAACCTGTCATTGTTTTTGTTATACTATTGGTTGTTGTAGGGGCAGGTGTGGTGGTTGAATCAACTGCAGTTGTTGTTTGGACACCTGTTGTTGTTGGGGGAGTTGTGTTTGTTGTTGATACAGTAGTGGTTGTTGTAGGGACTGGTGTCGTTGTGGTTGGTGAAGTTGTGGTTCCTGTTTGGACAACTGTGGTTGTTGTTTCTGCAGCTGTGGTTGATGGTTCTGCAGCTGTTGTTGATGTTTTTGCAGCTGTGGTTGCTGTAGGGGCAGCTGTGGTTATTGTAGGGGGAGCTGTGGTTGTTGTTTGTGCAGCTGTGTTTGTTGTAGCAGCAATTGTGGTTGTGGTTGGGGAAGTTGTAGATGTTGTTGGGGCAACTGTGGTTGTTGTTGGGAAAACTGTGGTTGCTGATATAGTACTGCTTGTTATAGGGGTAGGTGTGGTTGTCACTGCAGCTGTGGTTGTCGTTGATAAAGTACTGGTTATTGTAGGTGCAGGTGTGGTTGTCATTGGGGAATTGGTAATTGTGGTTGGTGGAGTTGTGGTTGTCGTTTGAGCAGCTGTGGTTGTTCCTGCATCTGTGGTTGTTGTAGTTGTTGTAGAGGTAGGTGTGATTGTTGCTGCAGCTATGGTTTTTGCTTCAGCTCTGGTTATCATTGGGGAATCTGTTGCTGTCGCTGGGGAACCTGTCGTTGTTGTTGTTATACTATTGGTTGTAGTAGGGGCAGGTGTGGTGGTTGAATCAACTGCAGTTGTTGTTTGGGAGGCTGTGTTTGTTGTAGCAGCAATCATGGTTGTGGTTGTGGTTGGGGAAGGTGTAGATGTCATTGGGTCAACTGTGGT
>JAVDPK010017124.1:2313-14335 GCA_034780415.1 Cichlasoma orientale | reverse complement strand
ACACACACACACACACACACACACACACACACACACACACACACACACACACACACACACACACACACACACGCGTGAAGGGAGATTGAATGTCAACACAATGCCGTCTTCATTACTTAGACTCAGAAACAGCTCAGTGTTGACCTCTCACCTCATCGTGACCGCAGATGCACATCAACAGGTAAACCACAGGAAACAAAATAAGATCGCATCACCTGCCCCAGTTTGACCTAGTAACATATATATGCCTGCACATACCAAAAATAAACATGTGCAGACATATATAGTTAAAGTCTGTAAATATTTGTGTGGTTAAAGAAGGAAGCAGGGTGCAAATATAAATGCACAGAATGCTGTGTAAGCATTAACAAAGCATCACCTGAATGAATCAAAAATGAATACAGAAAGAGAGAACGCATGAGATGCTGTTAATCATAATATTTTAGGGCACTTTGGGCTGCTTTGACTGGTATTCTATTAGGAGCATGCCCATGAGTCTCTTAGCTTTAGTCATTAAACTAAAGCCATATGAGACAGGATGCTCCCTCAAAAGGCAGTCTTATTAGACCTGCAACACATTAGTGGTTAACTACAGTATCAATAATACAACAGGGTAAAACACCTCAGTCTACTTGTGTGCTGGTGCTTCAGCAAACTCTCCTTTTGCTACACTCTCTATGCTAGAAATACCTTATTTTCCTAACCTTGTGGTAATAAGGTTTTCACTGCGGCTTTGGACTTTGAGTTTTCTCGCTTCTCTTTCCCTGTTTTCTTACTCTCTCCTGTGCTCATTTGTAAGCCGAGGAAAAGATTTGCCCATCATGGTATCCCTCCGAGGAGTGGGAAAGTTTTGGTTTCCTGTCCAAATGATTAATCTTTCACATTATTTTGCAGAAGGACTCATAACACCGCAGCACTACCTGTGGACCTAATTACACAACTGACAACTGTATCAATGCAACTCTCTGACTGGGGCAGTATGAGCATAGGAGCCGCTGTATTCGATCAGCATAAATGAAAAAGCAATCATCTGAATAGATTAGCCCAGCCCAGCATCCATATGTAAAGCTGATGATGATTATATTATAAAAGTTTGCTTTCTCTTTGCTCTGCTGTCTTTTATCACTAGAACAACTCTGTCCAATGCAAATCCAAATTTTAACCATCATTAACATGCCCATACGTGTATTTTCAACATCCTGGAAGACAGAGAAATGCTAAGTCATAAGTATTTCTCTCAAACTACAAGGTGGGCCTAGACTTGCTGTTCAAAGCATTTCTTCTTTCCAAATAACTGGTGATACTGAACAAGTTTTATTAAACATGAGCATCACAGTACTAGACCTTGCATGAGGTTGTCAAGCCAAAGGCTTTTTTTTCTTCCTTTCAATTTCTAACACTGTAAAGAGCAATTACCATTCCGATGCACCAACCTAGTTAAAATTCTCCCTTCTGCTCCTTCAGAATCAGTTTCCAGTTTGAACTTGTATAGCTGAGTTACTCCAATACTAAAACTTTGTTAAGTAGTTTTACAGAAACTGTCAAAGATGGACCAGTATCCGAGAGCTACGGGCAAGCCTCGGAGGGTGGGAGGGTTGTTCTGCCATTATACTGTACCACAAAAACACTGGCCGGCGAGGGGGATCAAACAGCAGGTCACAATGAAATTGGAACAAATAAGTATAGAACCACAAGTACTTCACTGAAATGACTGAAAAGCAGAAAAAGAGAGAAGACACTGAAACCAAAAGAATCTATAGACTGGGTGTTAGCGCTGTGAAAATGGAAAAATGAAAATGGCATGTGACTATATTGGCAGACAATTGGCAATATTTTTCACAATGTAGCCGGCTATATACAGTTATTAAATCTGGGGTATAATCAAGAAGAGGAACTGGACCAAAGGTCCAACAATATAGTCCCACTGAAGCACAGCAGAACAGTATATATTCCGCTTTCACTTTGGGAACCATTTTGACAAGCATGTCAAACTGTGTGATTCTTTTACACGAGCTCTAGGCTGTTTTTTTAATGACTTCGAAATATTTTCTAAGCTCTACAATTCAGCATTACTCAGTACCTTATTCCATCAGTTTGAGCGGTGTAGTGTGATCAGTGAACAAATCACTGATTTTTTTTTTCAAGTGAAAGGATCTGAGACTGTCTTCACCGACCCATTCTTTCATATTGCAGGTTTCACCGTGCAAAAAATGACACAAGGTCAACAAGAGCCTCAACTAGACGGGATTGTTTAGACTGTTATTTCAATTCACAAAGTATCCCTGCAACTCTGCTTAGAGCTGAGAGCTCATCACCATGTACACCTGAAAGTTTTGAATGATTCATTGTGCTGAACATGATAGCATATAATACAGCTGCTACACATCCATTATGCAAATATCTCATTCAACAATCCACAATAGTTCCAACATATCCCAAAGGTGCTCTGTTGGATTGATATCTGGTGACTGTGGAGGCCATTTGAGGCCACTGAGTACAGTAACTCACTGTCATACTGGTTCATGAAACCAGTCTGACATGATCTGAGCTTTGTGACATTGTGTGTTATCCGGCTGGAAGGAGACATCAGAAGATGGGAACGCTGTAGTCATAAAGGAATGGTCAGCAATGATACTCAGGCAGGCTGTGCCGTTTAAACAATGCTTAGTTGGTGCTAAGGGGCCCAAAGTGTGCCAATATTCCCCACATCATTGCACCACCAGCAGCAGCCTGAGCTGTTGATACGAGGCAGGATGGAGCCATGCTTTCATGTTGTTTATGCCAGACTCTGACTTTACCATCTGAATGTCACAGCAGAAATCAAGATTCATCAGAGCAGGCACTCTTTTTCCAATCTTTTGATGTCAAATTTTGGTGAGCTTGTGTCTTAGTTCACATGAGTGGCACCCGGTGTGGTCTTCTGCTGCTGTAGCTCATCTGCTTCAAGGCTCAACATGTTGGGCATTCAGAGATGCTCTTCTGCAAACCTTGTTTGTAAGCAGCGGTAATTTGAGTTCCTTTTGCCTTCTTATCAGCTCAAAGCTGACCATTCTCATCTGACTTCGGGCATCAACACAGACAGTTTTGCCCAGAGAACTGCCGCTCACTGGATATTTTCTCTTTTTCTGACCATTCTCTGTCAACCCTAGAGATAGTTGTGTGGGAAAATTCTGAAGTACCCAGAGCAGCCTGTCTGGCATCCAAAACCATGCCACGTTCAAGGTCCCTTAAATCACCTTTCTTCTCCATTCTGATGCTCAGTTTGAACTTCAGCAGGCCATCTTCGCCATGCCCACATGTCTAAATGTACTGAGTTGATTGGCTGATTAGATATTTACATTACCGAGCAACTGAAGATGTGTACCTAATGAAGTGGCTGGACAGTGTCATGTAAAAAGAAGAACTGTTTTTCCTAATGTTCTTTTCACATTGCATTACAAAGACTGTGACAGAGCATTATGCTGCAGAGATGTCGATAGTAGAAATAACATAGTGAGCTTCTAATGATAAAAATAATAAAATTCAGGTGCAGACTGAACATGCTAAATTGTCCATGTGAGCCCAATGTCTCTGACAGCTGCACCGCAAGTGACTTCATTGCTATTCATTACCAGGTCTCTCCTCCCTGTCTTTCACTAAAATCTACAACACAGTGATCGCAGTGCCACACCTGAACTGATTGTAAAAGAAATGCTTACCCTCATAAGCCGGCTCTTGACAGTAGTAGCAGGTCAAATTGCCAGAGTGGGTGTTTTTGCAGCAATTACACCAAGTGCATTATATTCACATTATCGTGCTGCCACAAGCACTTTGGGTTAAGGTGGAACATTGAGCATCTTGTCTGCCCTGCAAGGCAGCATTATTCACACTGATGAATGCAGATGAGTATGGTGCAAAGGCCTGAAATTCAGGGAAGCGATGCTGCACCGGGTGTGGCATTCAGTGTATGGAAAACAGTGATGCTGAACTGTAAGAAAAACAAAGTCTAGGATCTATGGATGTTTCCCAGTCTGTGTGTCAGTGTGCATCCTTTGCTGTGCCGTGCTGGACACAATGATTTTTAGAGCGATTGATAGGCAGTTGCTGGAGAGATAACAATAATAAAATAAAAGGAAAACAACACCCAGTCAATTAGTGATCCATGCCCCTGGATGTATTATGCAAACATAACCAGCATCACAGAGGGGTGATCAATCATGTTTGTTTGTCCACAGATAACACACTTCCAGAGAGAACGCTGAGACCAGAGCACCATGGACATATACTTTGATTTTTTTTTTTTTTTTAGGGTATTGTTTATTTATCTTGATTGATGACAGTGAGGAGTGACAATAAACACGAGGAGATGGAGAGGGAGATGACATATTGCGCAGATCCTTGGTTGGATTTGAACCAGGACTTAGTAGTCGCATAGCTACATGGTACATACTTAGACCGCTAACCCCTAAGGGCAGGCTGCATAGTATACATGCATTTGGTACAACCAAATACCAAAGCATGTTCATTGTATTGTGTGTATTTTTGACACATTAGGTGATGTTGGCAGCATCAGAGGTGAACAGGTGTGTTTTGTGGAATGAATGAAGACATGACATAGATTAATGATTCCAGTCTGCAGCTGACCGTTACACTGAAGGCCACTGCTGCCCACTGTGGGTGGGTGGTTGTGTGGACCTTGACATGACCAGCAGCTAAAAATAGCCAAAGAGAATAAACAAGCTGCTGCAATGGTGTGTTTCCTCCCTCTTATTGACAAAATCACACACACACACACACAGACGCTGTCGCACCCACATGCACAAGCCCATTTGAACACAATGCGCTGCGCTTACAAAGTCTTCGTGTTCACATTTTGCGGCCTCACATCGAGCCATTCGCGAACCCTTCCAACTTTGAACTTCACAGAATAATAAATGACAAAACTGAAAATTACATTACATCCAAGCTGTCAAAACAGGGAGCAGGCAGCAGCAAAGAAGAGAAAGCAGATAGATGCTTTTAACCTTGTCCACCCATGTGTGTGCGTGTTTTTTTTTTTCATTACAAGTATTCAAATCTGTGACTGCTTTCTATTAATAGAAAGGTGTTCCACACTGATTGAATGCTTATTATTGTAATTTAAGTGGATTTGACTTTTGCTCTCCCACTCCGGCAGAAGCTCGCTGTAAATTACAGCATCCACATTTCTCTTTCTTTCACCACACACACACACACACGCACACACACTCCTTTCTGTGCAAAACACTAGCCAACACTTTCAGAACCCAGTACAGGGAAGGGAAGCTGGAAATCATCTGTGTGGTGCTCCTTAGTGTATCCGTCTAATGAGTGTGTGATGAACGGGTGATGATGTGTCTCTCTTATGTGCTGACAGCGTCAGAGGCAGGAGCTGTGGGGTGCGAGTGTGTCCACGGTGTTGTTTGGATGATGGAGTGGACACATTTTATGACAAACTGAAAAGGGAAAATACAGCAGGCAGTGACAGCTCATGGATGAGACAGCCGGTGCAGTCAGTCAACTTCTTTTGGTCGGAGATGGATGAGAATGTTACAAAGAGAGCAGGTGGGGGTGGCGAGGTCCACTCGTTTGAGTTCTTCACAGCTTAGTTTTGTTTTTTCTTCACACACTGAATAAATGCACACGCTATCAAAGTCAAACTGCGAAATAGAATCTGACGAATGCGGACACCTGAGGTTAATTGGCCAAACAAGTGATTCAATCATTCAGCGGTACAGAGCAGCCATGCTGGCTATCCAAATATCCAAGCCTATCTGGCTCCATGGCCCAAAGTGTTTCTTCAGCATGATGCTACAATTTGGGTTGCTATGGCAACAGCCCACACAAGCACAAATGCCCACACATTACACAGGAATAAAAAAATAAAATAAAAAAAAACTGTCCAAAGAAAAACAAACATTTTATGGTCTTTGTAACCTGTTGGAAAGTTGGTAATTATAGATATCAAGCTGGTAACTGGAATTATTCCACCCACATGGTGGGATGCAGGCTGCCTTCAACTCCCTGGAGTACCCGAGCATGCAGGTGGTGTTAGTGTAGGGCTGGAAGCATCTACAGCAAGTGCACATTACTGAACGCAACACATCCGCCCGCTGTAGAAACCGTGGTGCACAATGTTGCTCTGTTGGACGGACATCACTGCTACATGGGATAACGGATTGGCTGCCAGTTTCACAATAATTAATTAAAGGGGACACAGTCGGTTACTCTTAATCATTATTCTGTACCCTCATTAACAACCTGTGTCATCAGCAGTTTTGTTGTCAACAGCAGAATATTTTACATCTGTCACTTAGGGGTCACAGACATGCTTCGCTGCAGTGCGTGTGATATCGAGGGGTTAAAAAAATGCATCTTGAAATCATTATTTAATTATGTAAGTGGTAAACACTGTTATTGGGGGGAAAAAATAACAGATTTTTGCATCTTGAGTCACACAACTCCTGCAACCCTCTTGCCATATTAAAAAAAAAAAAAGTTCTCACAGCAAATGCAGCTTAGTTTATGTACTTGACTGCCAGATTGCTGAGGTCACATTCAAACAACTAATGGGGTGATACGTGATTGCCATGAATGCGCTCTGGGAATAGACAAAATCTGTGAAGGGCACCAAAACTACTGACCTTCAGAACAACAGTGCCCGCACAGTTAAAAAAAAAAAATAGTATAAGCTACAGTACATGCACACCAGACTCTCTTTAGTCAGTGCAGCATTATTGATCAGTTGTCACTGGAAGGAAAGAACATGGCGGGAAAATTGATTGCACGTGTGCAGCATATAATCAAATTTCTAGAAAAGTGCTTAGCTAAGGGGGGAAATGTTAAGTTGACACATATGTAGGCTCTATAAGAAAATATCACTGCTGTACTGAATAATATTCATATGGACTGAGGGAGTGAGAGCTGGAGAGACAGTGATAATCTGGAGGATAACACCAAATGTCTCATTTAATATCTGAATGTATTCATTTCAGACCAAGGAGTGGGAGGATGTGTTAGTTTTACCTTTGTTTTACTTACAATAGGTGGCAGCCACGCTAGCGCGTGAGCGACTAAAAGTAGTTTGTTAAAATATAAATATTCCTATTCTACCAAATTTTGGTGGCGATTATTCACAGCAGTGTGTTCCCCGCTGAAACAGGAACTATAGCGCAGTATTTATGGTCACACCTATGGCAAAGTGCACCTATCATTTGATAACACCACTTTACACACTGCACTGATAGGCCAGAGGTGTGTTTTCTAAGATATACTGTAAAGATTTTCTTTTTTGCTTCTATGCGTGACTTTGTGGGATGCTATGCTTTAGGATTTGGCACACTAACTTTAAAATCTTCCCTCTCCGCGTTTACAAATTGAACACCTCTCAAATGAACATTTTGTTCTTTTTTAGCCATATAATTGTCTGTCCTCTTGTGATTTGGTTTCACCTCTAGGATGTGGTGCAGCCCATGTGCGCCCCTCTGCTCCTCCTTATGTAGTATACAGCGGGACACTCCGCAGTTCGCTTATCCCGTTCCTTCTCGTTGCCTTTTACGCGCTCTACGTCTGCAGTTACAGTGATTCAGTGAGCCTGTCTTCAAGCTTTTGGATGAAGGCGCAGGACTCATTTCCTCGGTGTTCCCATGGCGAAACAACACTGCTCGTTTTCCCGATGAACATTTTTAGAGGAAGACATTAACGCTTTTTTTTTTCCTTCTTTTTTTCCCCGACTCGTTTTCCACAAAATGTGGGGCGCGCGTTCTCTGCGCGGCGGAGTGCTTCCTACAGCAATAGCCGCTTGACTGAAGGGGGGAACCCGGCTCCCTTTTCGTCCTCTTCTCCCTTAGGAACAAGAGGAGTTTGCATGCAAAAGGTGGTTTATCGCGGCAAGGTGAGACTAATTTTTATACCATAATTTCCTGTTTTGTTTTTTTCTCACTACTTTGAAGAGAGTCGAAATCGAATGTGTGCGCTGCCAGGGCAGTACACATTGTTAGGCTGATTTAGATTGAAGGTAGGTGGTGGACTGTGAAGGCATGAAAACCTTACTGAACACAGATAAGAAAAACACTGTAGTGTAACAGGTATGCTGCAATGTTTTTAGATATGCTATAGTTACATTATCCGTGTGATTTCGCTTTGCATCCCATCTTATACACATCCGTGGGGATAGTAAAACTGGCTTCCTTGTGGCAAATTCGTGATACAGATAATACGGCAGATGTGAATGTAACTAAAAACTGTTGCATCCAGGAGCACTCCCATCATTCCCGGCTGCATAGGCTCATTTCTGAATATTTTATTTTATTTTATTACCTTCTGGGGTGAATTAGTAGAAGGGATCTATTTACAACTTAAAAAAAATAGTGACTTTTTAAAATATAAAATCTATGCCAGTCAAAATAATATTCCTTAGTAGGTTTTTTCATGTGCAGGGAGTTACATTTGACAGAAAATATATGACTATAATAATATATGATAATGGGAAATTAAATTAGAGCCCCCTAAATTGCTATCACACGTGCCTCCAGAGAGGCGCATCCAAATAGTAATAGCACTTGAATGAATTTCATGGCTTATTTGACCCATTTGGGCCTACGGGTTGCACAGAAAGTAGCAGGAGTTCATTTCCTCACTACAACAGTACTGGAGTGGAATGCAAAGCAAAGCAGCCATATTGACAAAATCATTGATTCTGCCTAACACCTTCATAGAAATGTGGGATCAATAACGCTGCACAGCTGATTCTATTTTTGACAGTATGAAGTAACAGGTGACTGTTCCCAATTGAAGAGAGCACATTTGTTTTCTAAGTTTGGAGATGCGTTATTGCAACATGCCCCTTTTGGTAGTGAAATTGATTTAACGAATGTGTCGTCGGTCATTCAGTCACCTCACACGCTGTCTCTTTTGTTTTCTCAGCCATGGAGGGACTTGCCTAAAGAGGATCCGACATAATTGAAGAGTTTTTCATTATTTGTACTTTTTTTGGGGGAGGGAGGGGGTCATCTTCCCAGAACTTTCCTTTTCCATCGCCATGGCTGAGAAGCTTGGACCAGCCGGAGTTAAGCCCGCCAACATCCGAACTGCTCCCTCACTTCCCCCTGAGCCCATCGACATCATCCGCACCAAAGCCCGCTCCCGCAGAGTCCGCCTTAATGTTGGGGGTCTGAACCATGAAGTCCTGTGGCGGACCCTAGACCGGCTACCCAGGACCCGACTTGGCAAGCTTCGAGAGTGCAACAGCCACGAGTCTCTGATGGAAGTCTGTGATGACTACAGCCTGAATGAGAATGAATACTTCTTCGATCGGCACCCGGGGGCCTTCACCTCCATTTTGAACTTTTACCGCACAGGCAAGTTGCACATGATGGAGGAGATGTGTGCGCTTTCATTTGGCCAGGAGTTAGACTACTGGGGGATTGATGAGATCTACCTGGAGTCTTGCTGCCAGGCCCGTTACCACCAGAAAAAAGAGCAGATGAATGAGGAGCTGCGGAGGGAGGCAGAGACAATGAGGGAGAGGGAGGGAGAGGGAGAGTTTGATAACACCTGCTGCCCGGACAAGAGGAAGAAACTGTGGGATCTCCTGGAGAAACCCAACTCCTCAGTGGCTGCCAAGGTAGGAAACCCAAACTGGAAGTGTGATCACACCATCTCACATTTCATGTTCACATTCGAAGCTGAACATGCATCCTGGATCACAACACATCGCAGTCATGATTATCAAAGGCCTGCTCTCATCTGTAAAAAAATAGCGACGTGTTCATTAGTTTGAGTCTTGTAAGAAGCAGCAGAGAGAGCAGCTGTCTGTGGACAACAATTTGTATGAATGCTGTGGAAGAAAAGCAGAAAAGAGGGATGAAAAATCGTCTTAAAGTTAAAACACATAGTTCTTGTATACCTGGGCATCACCGGAGCAGAAAGAGTTCGACTTCATTTGCTTTGATAAAATAATCGGTGGGTGTGACCGCTTCTGGTCCAGCTTTCTTTGCCAGGATAAAATAGACCACATCTATTCGCGGCTTGTAAAATGGTGCATTTCTTGGACAGAGCGGTGCAAGGATATTTTCTCATGTGGCTCCATGATGTGTCGGTCCTGCTGATTAGATGTACTTCTTTCTCGTTCATACTGTGAGGCAGGAAAATGTCAAAAGGTCGCTGCATATGCATTGATAAATACAGTTTCTTCAGCCATTTATATAAATACTTATATATAAATACAGGCATCTTTATTTGGTTTGACCGAGGGCTGAGGTAGTCATCAGTGCAGCTGCTACCCACCTTCCACATGTTTAGAAAACTGCTGCATCAGTCACGTACAGTACAGTGTTCATTCATACCCCGAATCAACATGATAAATACTACAGACATCAAATATCATGGCTGCTCCTTGTAAAATGATGGCATACCTCGCAACTCCTCCTCCACCTTCTCATTCCAGCCTCACTCAGTCCTCAATTAGGCTGGTCAGCCTTGATGAAATCCAATCGCTGGTAATTTACGTTGAGCCTCCAGTATCCTGATCCCATCATCATCACGCAGTGCAGGCGGGGCAGGGCTCATCTGGATTATATTCCATGTCAGAGAATCATAAACACAGGGACCTGTGTGCGTGACCCAAGAAACATCATCTCCGTCTGATGTGCTGTGCTGTGCTGCGCGTGCTGGATGATGCATTGTTCTGAGCCCTTTTCCATTAGAGCAAAGGCTGTTTCACTTCGACTGGGACGGTTTGGAATTTGTGCTCGATTCAATTTCAGTCCCCTGTTGCTAAAATTATAGCGCAATATTCAGCTTTGAAATGGCAAAAAATGGTAATGACTCTGAATGCATAAAGTTCAGCCCATTTTACGGGCTGCTATAGATTTTTTTTTTTTTGGCTTCCTTTATTATATCCATATAGCTTGTTTACCCACACGTCAGCTAATCGTATGCAACTGACAAGGACGCTGCCTCAGCTTGATGACTGCATTCATCCTTAACAGAGAAGCTTTATATCAGCTAAATTAATTAAAGAGCTGCCAGTGTCTAATTTAAGGCAAACCTTTGTGACAGCAGTGTAGTAACGTGATAGGCTGGGTGGATTTTAAACTGATTCACTCCTCAATATGGTCCCTTAATCCCCAGACACATCTTCATACTGCTGACCTGTACATTATCGCGTGGGGAAGCCTCTGAAACCTGAAAGGGAAATTCCACCCTAATTCAAATGGCGCTGACATTCTGCAGACTGCTTTACAAGAAGAGCTTGAATGTGACTCTAGTGAGTCAGCTTTGTGATTTCACTAAGGTTATCCACAGTTGAAAGTACATTTGGAAATAACCTGCCAGGGCTGCTGGACTGTCAGATGGCAGCTCCCTGAGGTCAGGGAAGCCTTTTATGGGGCACACATCATGTGTGCCTTGAAAGGCCTTTACCAGGGAAATGCCATTACTAGGCTGGTACACAGCAGCGAGCCTTTATACAAAGCAACATGAGCTCTTTGTCAAATGCAATCACAGCCTTATAGCATAGAATATACTCCCATTCATGCTCTTTGTTTCTCTATAATGCAGGCTTTTTGAGATTTATGAGCCACCCAGTCTCACACTTTATGCCACCACTGGCTCGCTCTGCCATTAAGTAAAGTTGAAGCATGAGAGGATTGACCTTTTTAGAAGGGTCAATCAAGCTAAGATTTCATTCATCAGTTCGAACAAGTGGCACATGCTTTGGGAGCGCTGGCAGAACGGAAAAAGGCGCAAGCCTGGCAGGCACTGCACCAAAACAGAGAAACTGTGGAGAGGTGCCTAGAGAAAGCCACAAGTGAAGGGAGGGCAGTGGTGGGAAAGATAGTGGCAAAGGAAAGCCCTGAGAGAGAGAGAGAGAGAGAGAGAGAGAGAGAGAGAGAGAGTGATGTAAGAGATGAAGTCATGTAAGTTACGCCTCAGGATGCTGAGCTGGATCTTTGCAAATCCTTCTCAGTGAATTATGAATGAATTGGTCGAAACAATAAGCGAGCGCAGGCCAGCACGTTGG
>JAVDPK010017123.1:0-14336 GCA_034780415.1 Cichlasoma orientale | reverse complement strand
GTGTGTGTGTGTGTGTGTGTGTGTGTGTGTGTGTGTGTGTGTGTGTGTGTGTGTGTGTGTGTGTGTGTGTATTAGAGCACATTGTTCCAGCTATGAAAATTTTTTCTCCTCTCGTGGTCTTTCTTTTTCTCTCTCACATGTGAAATTGCATTGCACTACAGCACTGTAGACTCCCTGTAGGAACACTATGGGGGGGGGGGGATTGGTCGAAGTGGATTTAAGGTTGGTGTAAATGCTGTAGTGTCATCTCTGTATGTGATAGCTGGAGCCATAGAAACCACATGATGCAATGCTGAGTAAAACCTTTGAAGCCGGGGAACGCGGCTGCCCCATTACATAAAGTGGGCATCTCCTGAAGTCGGGTACACAGTATAGAGCATGTGTCAGTCTGGCCTGCTCGCTGTCTTTGGGAAACTCTGGAGTCAAACATTTGAAATTGTGTATTCTTAATGCACCTGTCGGACTTATTTGACACTGTATTTCATCATCATGTGTTTATCCTTATATGACTTCCATTTCATTCAAACTGACGACCATTTTCTCGTTTAATCAGTTAATTATTTGCTCTATAGAATGTGAAGACAGAGAAGCAGAAAATTTTAACGTTTAAAAAGGCTTTGCTGTTTGACTGATGGTTGGAATGGTCCCCAGTTCATTCCCGTATCACTTCATTTTCATGTTGCTGATTATTTGAAACAAACCGTGACATATAGACTATCATTGTTCTGCATTATTCTGCTAAAATATAATGTATATACTGTCTTAATCGGAGACTACAAGAAAACTGGTTTGAAATTTTAGTGATCAGAGCTTTAAAATTTAGGCCCAGTCTGGTCTTTTCTTGGTGATAAAGCCAACAGCACTGCTAAATAACTCTGCTGCATCTATTAGGTCTTTATGTACCTGTTCAGAATACTTATTAAAAAATCTGTTTGGGGCAGATTGGACTCTTGAATACATCAATAACCTCGAACCCAAAAATGAAATTTTATTTATTTCCATCCTGTGCTATCATGACATCACTTATTTTGGGTCCCATGACTTCGCCCACTTAGTGTCTCGGACTAATAGTTTAGACATAGTTTGAATGTCTGATTGGATCAACAGAGGGTGATGGATCGCTCCTGTTTCTGTGACCTGAATCGAAGAGCTAATTCTGCAAAGTCACTTTTAAGAAGCTCAGTTTGCAAGTGTTAACATGTCGACATGTAGTATTCATACAGTAGTAATAAACTAACACTTAAGTCTCTGAGATCTAACTACCCCTAACCCTGCAGGAGACAGCAGTTCTGGTCTAGTGCAGGAACTTTTGTTTGTTTTTGTTCTTAGTTAGGTTTAGAAAAAGATTGTTATTTGGGCTAAAACATACCAGGTCACAGTGTTAATCCTGCTTGAAAAATAAATGATGCTGAAGGCAGCATGTAGCCGGTTCCCTCACATTTGACAACAAGGAAAAACGATGAGTTCAGATTAAAACTGGGCTCACATATTCTAAAATTTGCCAAACGGGGAGTAAGTTCTGCATTTCTGAGTGCAAGGAAATACACATTGTAAATGGGCTAGTTCCTATATAGTGCTTTTCTACTCTACTTGTGCACTCAAAGCACTTTATACAACACGTCTCATTCACACACACACAGTCATCCATGTCTAATATTCACACTCCGATGAGCACAGTAGAAAATCAGTATCAAATCAGGAGAACATCCAAATTCCAGGCCAGGTGCATGAAAGTCCCAGATCTTGAATATATGAATGAAAAAGTCGTGTCAGTGCAACTCCTTTGTCGACTTGAATGTTTGAGATGAAGCCTAAAAAAAGACGGGCCATATTTAATCTAAGACTACTAGCAGGGAAGCTAGGTGGATTATGAGAGATGTTTTAATGCACGGCTGTTGTGATGATGATGATGATGCTATAATTTCTACCCTAGGGATTGGTGGGATTATACCCGATCCCTCTCAGATTATCAACCAAGCAGCCAGGAAGTCAGCAGTCATCCAGCCAGGTATAGTTATTGTTTCAGCTCACTTGCCAGGCTGTAGGCCGTTCAGAGGCAGTTATGTATCCAGTAAACCACGCAAACAAGACAATGATAGAGCGGGTCAAACCCCGACTGTATATATGTCATTTTACAGTGTAGCAATGACAGTAATAATCAGCTGTTAGTAGGAAAGCTCTCAAGTCATTCAGAAAGTCAACAAGTCAGCCAGGCAGAGCCAGTGCTGTGGAGATATTTTCTAATCATGGTCTAGTTTCTCCAGGCGATATCAAAGCCCTGGTTTGTAAAATGTAAGATTATGTAATATCTCGGGGTCAAAACATGGAGCGAGCTCATCGTGTTCATGACCTGTATCAACCCAGGCTATATGAAGACTCTGATGACATCCTGCAGCTTTTAGATCTTTCTGGAACTGCAACAAAGAAGAAGAAAAAATATATATGGACTATGAGGTGATCTTATTTGTTGTCTAAAATCATGACCTTTCTACATTTTTCCTATTCTTCAGTAAAGAGGAATGAACCAGATTGAAGTGAACAAGATGACGTGTAACCAACAATCAGTGGTATAAGTAGTAAAAGCAGTGAATGGTAACACTACTCCCATGGTAATGTGTAAGGAGTTCCTGGAAGTGATGCACTCACAGGGAATTTTCCCTTAACTCTGGGGTTCCCCAAACCTCTGTGGAGAATTTCACCCTGTTCTAGCAACTTGCTTTGCCTCTGCTCCCCACTTTCGTTTCACAGCTCTCACCAACCCTGTTTGAAGCAGCAGCAGGAACGTGTATTCACCAAACAATAGACAAAATAAGCAAGTGGCTGGTGAAAATAGCCTACATGGTAGCTAAAAATATCAGACCAAACAGCTACTAACAAGAGTGAAAATTAGAGGTAAATTATCAGGTGGTGAAAAACCCAGCTCCAAATGAATGATAGTGTTGCTTTGTGTGGCCTGGATGTTATAAGCCAGCTTGCTCTGCTGCTTTCAAGTGTCAAAACAACTCAAATAATGCCGCTTTGGCGCTCCAGTATGAAAATCGCTTGACCAAATATTGTGCAGCATATTTCTTTTAAGTGTTATTCACACACAAAAACTGTATTTTAAATTCAGCAAACTTTCATCTTGACACATTTCAAAATATTTCAAGACCAACTGTGGATGCACTGAAAATTATAGCGGTGTTGTCATGCCCACAGAGTGATCATTTTGCTACAGTATGTGGGTGTGCTGGAAAGTGTGCTTGCAGTGTAACAGTCTCTCTCTTGCTTAGTAATGAAAATGCAGTGAGTTAACATTCCATTCATCTATATTTTCATCAGTTCTCCCCTTTGAAGATTTGAAAGCTGCCCAGTCAGCGACTCACTCTGCTAACATACGGATCCTCGACATGTTACGCCCGTCACTCTAGAGAATTCCTCCAAAGATTTTCAGTGAACTTCACTGAACTTGATACATTATTGATGACCTTAGAGGACTGTGTTATTCCTGAGTTATTTAATTGAAGCCAGTTTTATCACCACGATGGAGCATTCAGTTCCTGCATTTATTATGTCTGATGAAACATGTGTCACTGAAAGAAAAATGCTTGCACCGTTATGTAGGGCTGTAATCCTGCACACAGACTGCCATGTTATCAGCTAGTAGGAGCTATTATGAGGTTATGTGGTTCCATTGTACTGCTATCTTCAAATGATTTGGTTCATGTGAGGAGGTGGGCATGTTAAACAGCCTGAACTTGGACCTGGTGGTGCTGCTTCATTTGTGGTTACCATGGTGATCTGTCTTGGTTAAAAGCGGACCACCTTTGTGAAAACAAAAGGCCTGTGCTAAACTTAGAACACTATTCTTGCTTTGGGAGACAGATTCTTAAACAGAAATCTCTTTGCTAAAGTTCGCTGGATTTTTAAAGGTTGATGGATGACAGCATTTTCAAGATGGAAAAGCTTATAGCTTATTAAGTGGTCAGCCTCCAATAGTTAGCGAGACAGCAGTTTTTCTTGGGGGGCTCGGTGTTTGAAATGGGAATGCACCCTGAATTACGCTGTGTATGAAAAGTTGGTGTTGCGTTGGACATGAAAGGTGCTTACTGTACGTAATGATCAGTTGACCGGTGCCCAACACGTTCATATCTGAGGTTGTAATATGATAATCTTTTGTAACACGTCTGTGCCTCGACTGATCAGTTAGTGTTTTGTTTTGTTTTTCTACTCGTTGTTTAGCCTTTGTGGTTAAATTTAGGCAACAAACCTACTTGGTTAGGTTTAGGAAAATGTTATAGCTGCGGTTAAAACGGGGCCCTTCACAACAGTAACTCTACTTTTTGACGAATGACAGGCTGGGAGTGAGAGTAGCCTCTCACTGATGGGGCTCATTTCTGCACATATTGAGAGACCTGGTGTTACTACGATGACTGGCTAAAAAATATATTAGAAACAAGGTTTGAAAGAGTTCTTTGTTACCCTTTTGACCGGAGATCCCTTAGAACAAATAAATGATTACCCCATTCTTCACAGCTTGCAATGCCTGCTGATGGTTCAACTGACACGAACACCTCAACAAGATACTAATGTCTAAAGCTCAACAGACACCTTCCCAAGACCTATCTGTGGAACACACTCTTAAGAACAAAGAGAGAACTGGATACATTATGGTGTCTCATTTGTATCTATGAAATTTCCTCAGTGGCACAAATGAAAAGTTTTCATGTTCCATTATGAGGTGACAGATATTTAGCATGATTTAGCAATTTTGAGCCCATAGAACATCCATCCATCCCATCCAGCTTACAGCAATGGGGGGCTGGAGCCTATCCCAGCTGACATAGGGCACCCCAGTAAGTGCATGTCTTTGGACTGTGGGAGGAAACCGGAGTACCCAGGGAAAACCCATAGAACATGTTCGTCGTTTTTCTCAGTGAGGGCGAGATTGAAATAAAATAATTACATTCTTGAATGTAGCAGTTATTAGATCTAAGGATCGCATTCACATTAATACTAATTGTGTACGTCAAAGACAAACCTTTTCAGCCAGTGTATCTCACATGATGAAGATAGACGTTTAAGTTACTAAGTTTGGTGGCTATGCTAATGCTAAAATGAAAGCAAATCCCAGCGATGTTCCGCAGGGCTCAGGTTTCCACTGATCCAGCTGGTGCCTATCACAAGGGGCAGAATGGGGTTGATGTGTTAAGCTTTGTCCATTGGTAGTTCTTCCCAAGATGACTGCATCCTCGGTAAAGAGAAAAACAGTTTTACTTTTCATTTGTAGAGAAACTTTGGAAATCAGATGATGAAAGTGCCTAGGACCAACCAAAAAGTTCCAACACTTCAGATACCCAATTGATAATCTGAGAGCCAGACTGCTGATTGGATGGGAATTTATCTGGCGTCACGACCCCCCTAATACTACTCATGGCACAACAAACAAAATATCATTTTTTCTTTATTCTATGATAAATACAAAGTGGTAATTTTAACCGACACATACAAAGTACAGTGCAGTGCCACAGTGATTTTTACACATAGCCTTTGGACTGATCTGACTGTATAGCAGAGGTTCAGTGACTAGATCAAAAAAAGGCTTCAGAGGAACAGCAAAGGTCAGTCTCTCCTGTGGAGGAAAGAGGCTGAGATCCAGATCAGACCTGACATCGTGTGGCAGTAGAACCTGGAGAGCTTCCATAACTGTGTGTTCATGATTCGAAACAAGCAGCCGACAGCAAGTACGGGCCAAACAATACATACACATGTCCTGGTAATTTAAGCTTACCATTAATATTAATAGTTAATAAATTACCATTAATATGAAACAGAAAGATGAAGAAATCCCCACACTGGAACAGCTTAAACAGTGAAAATGATTATCGGTTATAATTTATTAAAAATTGAAATTCATTATTGACTCATTCTTTCAGGTTAGGAACAGACAGAAATCCAGCACTGTCAAATGAACCCTCTGAGCTTTAAGTCCCCAACTGTAACCCTAACCCTAGGTTAGAAGAACCCTGGGAAATCAGAAAATAGGATTTCTGTTTTTATTAAATGGTTCTCCCAAGTAAGTTCTGGCAATCAGAGAACAAAGAATTATTATTTTTTTTAAACTTTTATCAACAGAGTCTGTTTTGCCCTTCTCAAAAACACGGGCTTAGGGTTGAGATTACCACTTACAATGGCTTAGACCTCAGAGAGTTAAGATAGCAGAAATATGTTGGCTTCTCAAAATAAACTCTACAATTCTCAGTTAAAATTGATCCATGTTTTTTTGTTTTTTATTAAACAAAGTAAGTTAAAAAAAACCCTCAGAGGTCTGAGAAAACAAACTGTCCTCTGGCTGATTCATCCCTGATGGCTTTTCAGTTAAATGGCGCCACAGTTCTGAATACAAGACACATAAACTCAGCGTAGTAGCTCCTCAAACTGCACTCAGTGTGACTTAAGCATACATAGTATAAAAAAAGGACATGGCTACTGTGTTGTCACCCAATTGTTAGTCAAGACCTGTTTTGAAGCAGATGTGATGAACGGGGGATTGATGTGACTGTGAAACCACACGTTCATTGGCAGTCGCAAGCTGGCTTTGACATCTGACTTCATGTGACAGAAATCTCTTGAAGTTGGAGTTCCAACCGGAAAGCGTCACTGGCAACTGCTAGCATACAAACAAGTTTCCTTTTGACTGCCCACTGTGTAGTTGAAATGTGAGTATCGAGTTTTCATTAAAAAAAGATTAATGTGAGCATGCACATTTTTATTCTTAGTCTTTAGTTGAGCAGCTTTGCACGTGCAGCCGCTCGAGCTCCTGTCCTCCTTTCTGTAAGCCACATTCTGCTCACCATGAAGCTGTATGCAAGGAATGACAGACTCAGGGATAGCCACTCTTTTGACATCATACTGAGCCAAGAACAGGAAAAAAAGTGAGAAATTATTATTATTATTTAAACCTTGGCCATCTTTAACATGAGCATCTACCACTGAAACAACATTTCTATGACAGAAGAAAGGATAAGCGAAGCAGGTCCACTTTAATGACTAATTATTCTCAAAACAACAGAACCGGTTACGTTTTGCTGAATGAATGTGCTGCCGAACATAAAAAGAAAAATCTAGGAAATCGGAGCGTGGATACAGCCAGTGGGGAGAAAAGTGGGATGCAAAGATATCATTTTGTGCAGATCTGTTACAGTTCCCATTTGATCTCTTCTGCTCACCTTCAGCAGCTCATCTCATCTGTGCAGTCCTGATTATGATCTTGATCACTGAGAACACACACAAGTACACACACACACACCAGCTGATACACAGCACCGAGTCACATTGACAGGTTTGCGCACGTAGTAATCTGGATTTAGCTGACCTGTCTGCACGTTTCCCTCATATACTGTACTGGATGTGTGTGTGTGTGTGTGTGTGTGTGTGTGTGTGTGTGTGTGTGTGTGTGTGTGTGTGTGTGAGTGTGGGGATAGTTTAACACAGTGTGTTGTCAGCAGTAATATAAACTGCTGCTCAACAGAGACAGTGTGTGCATGTATGTGTGTGGGTGTGTCAGAACTTGTTCCCATCAAGGAGGAGACAGCGAGGAGCTGCTGAGTCACCATGGCGACTGGCTGGGCAGCCATGACAGGTTTTTGTGAACACGTTAGATGGCGTGAGTCTGAAAGACAGAAACCTTCTCTCTGTCCCAGCTTGATTTTTCTTTTAGTACCTTTGTGTCCTAAATGTTTAATCAATAACAATGATTCTGTAATGTACATTTTTCATGGAGTCTTTCCAGACTGGTTCCCTGCCATCAGGAGCACGCCTCTGTTGCAGGTTTTATTAGCAAAATAAAAGGAGGAAAGTGAGAAAATGTATGCGGCATGATGGAACCACGCTTGAATTGCTTTCAGACTCGACATTTTTGAACCAGTTTATGGACTCAGACACATTTCAGCTGTCTCGATTACTAGCTCCCAATTAAATTAGGGTAGACGTTTATCCTCTACATCTGCCAGCCTTGTCATCCTAGACGCTGAGACGAGCAGTCCGTCGTTTTGGGAAGGATTCTTGCTTGGCATATAACCCCAGATGAAACGGACATCGATCAGTTTGATGAGCTCCTCCTGTTTCCTTAAAGCTACTTTACAATTTGCCATTACTTATTAGGACTTCTTCACATATAAATCATTTCTCTGCAGCCTCAGATGTTGTTGCTTGTTGTGGATTCATCATACAAGTGACTTCTTTCACATTAGATTTAGTTATTTGATCCTTTTTTAATATAAAAATATTAATTAGTGGAGCTTTAAGATATGTGCAGTCTAACTAGTGGTTGATCGCCGGGCGTTGTTAGACACACACACAGACACACACACCCAGTTCCAATCTGAAATGGACACCTTGTCTTAAGGCATCTGACGTCACCTAGTACTGATCTCATACCAGTGTTAATTAATAAGCTGTCATCCTCACAGCGAGGAAGATACTGGAACCCAGTCAGTGTTTTTTTTTTTTTAATGTGCCAACTGAATTTGTGCTTCAAACAGGCTGATGGAAATGCAGCTAGGATTTATATTTTGTGAAATGCAATGTCAAACCAAATTACAGAGCCCTTCTTTATCTTAGATCCTGAAAATAGAATGTTTGGAAGATGAAAATAGTACACACACACACACACACACGCACAGCTTGCCTTATTACGATATTCTCTCCCAATCTCTTGAACTCTGTGAACAACAAAACTGAGAGCTGCACTTTTGTCCACTTGCTGTCCTTGAGTAAACTCAATGCACGTGTTATATCATAATAAATCTGAGAGCTGAATATAACTATCTGTTGGTAACATACTGAAGCTAAGAATGTGTTCTATCTTGTGGTTTTCTAAGCCAAACAGAAGTGTATGAATGGACATTTTTAGCCACCAACAAGCACCATGAATTCAGGAAAGCGTATCTCCCCGAGGCCGCTAACCTCTCCATTCACTGCTGTTACATCATTAGCACAGATTTAGATATTGTACCGTGAGTCATCATGGAGCTGAAGTGACCTAAGGCTCAGCTGAAAAGCTGGCTTGTATCTTTCAGTGTAATAAAAACAACTGTTTTCAAGTCTGTGGTGAATGAGAAGCTGGCCATATGTGTAAGAAAATCAACCCCAAATTCAGTCTAATTTTGTAATACAAATTTTTTTTTTAACAGAGTAAAAAAAGATTGTCTAAATTCTGTCTTGCCAGTAACTGATAGTGTTGTTCTGGTCCATCTTTCCATCTTGTTGCATTGAGTCTTCTGTTATCCAGAAGTCTGTGGTGAACAAACACTAATCACATAATCACGCCTGTAAGCGTTAAAGTCAGCGGTGTAGAGAAGGAATTCAGCAGTTTTGCTTGTGGGTGAACTGTGTGAGGAGCTGACCTGTGCTGCTGCTGCGGCTCAGCAGTTTACTTCATGGTTTTAGCTGACTGCGTCCTACAGTATAGCAGAAAATGTTTCGTGGACTATCCTGACACTATCTTGTCTACTTTTTAACTCGTGGCCATAACATACCAGCAGATCGTTCCAGTCCACCAACCACTGGCTGTCACCAATACCCTCCATATGTACTGTACAGCTGTTTGTCTTCCTCGGAACCCAACAAAACAGCACAAAGGCCTGATAGCTAATTGAAGGTCTTAGATCAACATGTTAAAAGTGTTGTATTTACTCTTGGTACTGGCGTGTGCTCTGTATCTGGATAATGTGACAAATAATGTTTATCTAAATAATGATATCAGATCCATGTGCAGCATGTATATAATCATAATAATGCTTTTACCTATTCTACTGATGGAGGTGTTTAGGTAGAAGGAGGAAGTGGAGTAAACGTGGTCTTTCAGTATGCGAGCCCATGTGATTCGATTGGGTTCTCAGTGGACTTAAAACTTACATTAACATACATGGTAATACCAGGTAGAGCTGGGCAATAAAACAATAATTTTTATCATGCAAATAGTTCTCTCGATGGCAGTATAAAACATGGTCAATATAAAGTCAATAGAGCTCATTCCATCCATGTTTTGACAGTCAACACAAAAACCAGCGACAATGAGAATGGCGTCGCGCCGAACCAATCATCGTTGGAATAGAGTTAGTCATGCCCGGTTAAGTTGATGTAGGGGGAGCACACCGGTACCTTAGGAGTGTGAGTGAGATAAAAGACAACAGAAAATGTTAACAATAACTCAATCAACATCATGTCACCCTGACGGACATAGCCCAGGGCTCAAAAGACAAAGACAGCGGTGAGGAATTCAGGAGTGTGGAGATATTTTGTCTTTTCAAGTCCGACAAAGCAGCGACACTGTAAACTGTGTCAAAAGCCTGTTTCCACAAAGGCGGTGACACCATGACGAGACATGATGTCCGTTAACACGGTCAAAATGTCGGCTTTAATCAGCTGATTAAAGTGACTCCTTACCAGCTCCATAACCATAAACATTTCTCTCAGACGGCTCTTTCCCAGCTGCACATGAAGTGTTACAGAGACAGCTGAACAGCTGTGTGCACGACCACATCAGATTGGTGGTTGCACAAGTCACACATCTGCTCCATATATGAACCTCACTGCCCGCTTCCCTGAGACAGCACTGCACTTCATGTGCCCTTTGCTCCCCTTGAAGCATAAACAAACCATGTTTATGATCTCCTTCGTTTACATTTGAATGTTGCTTGAATTTATACTGACGATATACACAAAATCGTTTCAATGTCCCCTTCGCCCATTTGTGTTTTTTAAACACCTTTTAACAGTTTGTTTCTATACACACACAAAAAAGATGCAGCATAGAGGCAGTTTTTTTTTTTAGGTTTTTGTATTAATAGTTACTTTATTTCTGGCCAAAGAATTGTTTTCCAGTTAGCGTTCTTCTGTAACACTTGAGGCTTTTTGCGTTGTCAGAATTAAGATTCATGTTCAACTTCTGACAGAAAATAAATATTTAAACCAATATTAACTTTATATTTTCACATCTCAGGAGTAAAAAGGGAACCTTTAAACTCGACAGAAATAGGGATTTGATTTATACTGTGATATATATCTATATCAGCTGACATGAAAAAAAGGACTGTGATATGATTTTTTTCCCCCATATTGGTATTAGCAATCTGGGGGAAAAAAAATCATATCACCGTCCTTTTTTTCATGTCAGCTGAAATAAATAGTGTCATGATGTCAGGTACTCATGCTGTCCATCTTCATCTTAGAATCAGCAGTTTCCTCTGGGTGTCTTCATCTCCCTTTTCAAATGTTTACACTGGCCAGTAATGTTTTCCCCCGATGGCACCATGTTGCATCAGGATGAAACAACTCAAGTTGTTTTCTGCTTTTGTCACAGCTATCTGACTTGAACTGAGAACAACTGTATGGATTGGAATTGAAGGTTCTGTGCCAGGATCAATTCTGTTTGTATTATACATGCTTTCCTTAGGCAGTATTATTAGAAAGCATTGCATACATTTTCATTGCTATGCAGATGATACCCATCTTTATCCATGAAGCCAGATGACACACACCAATTAGTTAAACTGCAGGAGTGTCTTAAAGACATAAAGACCTGGATGACCTCTAATTTCCTGCTTCTAAATTCAGATAAAACAGGCTATTGTACTCGGCCCCAAAAGATTTTTAGGGCCAACTTTTTGTTCCACATGGAAAATAGTTTGGGGATCAGTAAGTCAGTCAATAAAGAATCAGACCAATAATAGCCAAAAGTATTCACCCACCCATCCAAATCATTGAATTCAGGTGTTCCAATCAATCACTTCCATGGCCACAGGTGTATAAATAAAGCACCTAGGCATGCAGACTGCTTCTACAAACATTTTTGAAAGAATGGGTCACTCTCAGGAGTTCAGTGAATTCCAGCGTGGTACCGTGATAGGATGCTACCTGTGCAATAAGTCAGTCATGAAATTTCCTCACTACTAAATATTCCACAGTCAAGTGTAAGGCAGTTTTACACCAGATGTGTTGCGTAAAACGACACGAAATTCAGATTCTTTCAGATGCGAATGTGTCGTGTAACTTCCATACACACCGGACGCGTTGTGTTTTTGTGAATAAATCGTCCTCATATAACACACTGTGAAAGAAATTAAGTCGACATCAAGCGATGATGTGATGAGGTCCTGATGTTTCTAAACAAGAGAAGGAAGAAAGAGATTGTGGGTTCATCCAACTCACCAGAAAGCAGCAGCAGGGAGAGTTTCATGGTTTGATCCTGGAGCTGAAGCTGCATCACGGCCGCTTTTGCGCATATTTCATGATATCAGCGGGCAGTTTGAGCTCTTGTTGGCAGAGTTGGGATCACATGTGAGAAGGCAGAGAATAATTTCACAGAGCCGACTGACCCGGAGCAGCGTGTAGCTGTGCATCTGAGGTAAAATAGTATGATTTTACTGTTCTCACATCACTGTATATTCAGTACATTGGTGCGCGTTTTGAAATGAGTGCACATGTTGCTAAATGTAGCGCTCTAATTGGTCAGATCTGTTTGTTCGCTTGCGAAAGTCAGAAAAATCGAACTTGATCCGAAAAAATAAATGCCGCAAAATCGTCCGGTGAAATGACGCGGTCGGTGTGAACGGCTGCATTAAGAACAGGCGAGACCGAAAAATATTTTTAACGCACGAAACATTCGCACGGAATTTACACATCTGGTGTGTAAAGGCCTTTAGTGGTATTATAAGCGATAAGTAGACGTGTTTGGGAATGACAGCAACTCAGCCACAAAGGGGTAGGCCATGTAAAATCCCAGAGTGGGGTCAGCGGATGCTGAGGTGCATAGAGGTCACCAACCTTCTGCAGAGTCAATCACTGCAGATCTCCAAACTTCATGTGGCCTTCAGATTAGCTCAAGCACAGCTTATAGAGAGCTTCATTAATGGGTTTCCATGGCCGAGCAGCTGCATCCAAGCCTTACGTGACCAAGCACAATGCAAAGCATTGGATGCAGTAGTGTAAAGCATGCCACCACTGGACTCTAGAGCAGTGGAGACGTGTTCTCTGGAGCGACGAATCACACTTCTCCATCTGGCAATCTGATGGATGAGTCTGGGTTTGGTGGTTGCCAGGAGAACGGTACTTGTCTGACTCCAATGTTCCAAGTGTAAAGTTTGGTGGAGGATTAGGGTATGAGGTTGCTTTTCAGGAGTTGGGCTCAGCCCCTTAGTTCCAGTGATGCTTCAATCAATGCTTCAGCATACCAAGACATTTTGGACAATTTCATGCTCCCAACTTTGTGGGAACAGTTTCATAATAGCTCTTTTCTGTTCCATAGCAGTCTGTTCTTAGAGGAAGGACATGGTGAATGAGGACTTACTTGGGTTCAGAGACTAGAGGTCTGGGGGAGTCTTAGGTCCAGATTAGCTAGCCGATCCTTCAGCTGGAAAGAGGTGCTGAGGGAGGGTGAGCAGGCAGTCCACTTCGGGAGGCAAGCTGGAGAATGTAATCACTCTAAGGAGGTGGATAATCTGGCAGAGACTGCAGGGTTGAGCTGGTCTTGAAATACTGTACCTGACGAGGCTTAACGGGGTACAGGTGCTCAGCTGAGGAGTGAAAATATCCAGGCTCCGCCCAGAAGGGTCAAACCTCCTGGCCCAGGGTGACAGGGAGACTATTTATTGCAGTGCGTCTGTTTTCCTGAGCTGAGTTCATATCACATATTTCAGTCATTACAGTTTTGTCCCACAAAGGGACAAATGTTATGAAAGCCTTGCCAAAATAGTTACGAAAAAGCAGCAAATGCTCTTTTGTGTGAAGCAGAGCAAGGCGACAGTTTAGAGGGAGAGAGAGAGCTTAATTTACATGATGTTTTGACTTCACTCACACACAGTTACAAAAATATCATCCAGTTAATCTTGCTTGTGTTATGACGGTACAGCAAAGTTTTCGATTTCCTGGCAGTCTGTGGCCTTTGTGTGTGTGTGAGACTGAGTGAGAACTGCCGGTGGTTTGGAGGGTGAGGTGATTACATAGCAGACAGTTGCCTTCAGAGAGGGAGAGGCAGTGGATTTTGAAGCAGTGGATTGTGGGTACAAAGATCATTTTTAATCCCCCAGAATTCAACAGCTCTCTCAACAACTCATCATCATAATCATCATCACCATCTTCATCATCATCATCACCATGTCTTTCTTTCTTCCTTGCTTTACATGCTGCTAACAGAAACAAGATAATACATGTAATGCGTAACACTGATATTAAAGTCAGAAACACTGATTGTGAATGTTTATTATAATTATTATAAAAATAAATTGTGTGTGTGTGTGTGTGTGTGTGTGTGTGTGTGTGTGTGTGTGTGTGTGTGTGTGTGTGTGTGTGTGTGT
>JAVDPK010017122.1:0-14344 GCA_034780415.1 Cichlasoma orientale | reverse complement strand
TTGTGTCTACGTTTATATTTGCCCACCTACATTTTCAGTCTGCCCACCCAACTACAGTGGGCTAGAACCGGGCCTGCTGTACAGTGTTTTGATCCAGTCTATGAAGAATGAACCGAATCCTAATTTGTGTAGAGCTGCTAATAAAAATTTCCGGTCATATTTTCATTTCATAATGCTGCTAATGTTTCACTAGTTGACAAACTACACTACACTGCAGTAAGACCTGGACTTGATGCTAGAATAATTAAATGTCACCAGTTGCTCTTACAGACGCCTAAAATTAGTTTGAAACAGAGAGGTGAGCGAGCTTTTGCAGCAGCGCCGAATCTATGAAATAATCTGCCTCTCCATATATGAACAGCTCAGACAGTATTTAAATCTCTTTAAAAAAACGCATTTGGCTGCTGTGTAACATCCTTTTAGATGATTGCATTTTCTTGTGCTCAGTTTTTCTGAGTTAATAATAAAAGTTTTTATTGTAGCTTTTTGGAGTTATATATTTTTAATGTACAGCACTTTGGTCAACTCTATTGTTTTTAAATATATAAATAAATGTTACCTTGACCTAAAGTATTTAAACAATTTGCAGCTGCAAAAAATTTAAATCCTTCATGTGCAGTTGTGGGAAATTACCAGGAAGCACTGAAACGGCTCACAGTCATTTACAGCAAGCTTTTATGATGGTAGTTGTTTTCCTGCAGAGGAGCTCAGAGTGTGACCTGGTAAATAATGTATAATTAATGAGAAGTTCCCACACTAGCAGGTGTGCCGTTTGTTCTGTTATGCTCACCTTTGTTAAGAGTCACTATATTGTGAGAGTGGATGCGTCAAATGTTTGACCTTTACTGAAGAGTTAGCGCTGCTGTCTGGAACCAGCTTGGGTTGATTTGATTCATGAAACCGTCAGATAGCAGGGTCTGATAATGCAGGATGGGGCAACATAAGGAAATCAGTTCTAAGACAACAAATACAATTTTATATGAATACAGAGAAACTTGTTCTTTATCTTTTTAAAGCGATCGTGACAGCCAACACAGGAGAACCTGGATCCACAGTGCAAAGACAGACATTGTTCTGTATCACTGTTGCATTGCTCTTCACTGTCTGTGCTGCAGACAGCTCACTGTTCTTACAGTCATCATCTAAAAGTCACACTGAGGCCAAATTCCAAGGAGAATAAATGTGTTTTTAATAAAGATTTAAATGTGTCCGCTGTCTGAGCTGTGCAGATGTGGTGGATTATTCCATGGTGCTAAAGCTCAATCACCTGTCTGTGTTAATCTAGTTTCAGGCTTCCATAAGAACAGCTGGTTAGATGACCTCAGAGTGGCTGAGACAGATACAAAGGTGCCAGTCCATTTAAAACCTTAAATAAGTAATAAAATCTAAAAATCAATTCTAAAATGGACAGGGAGCCAATGAAAGGATGACAGGACTCGGGTGTTGTGCTCATACTTTTTAATACAAGTTAAAAGATGAGGTGCTGCATTCTGGACGAACTGCAGTGCACAGATGATTCTTCTGTACCAGAGTACAAGGAATTTACAGTAACTCTGAGTTAATAAAAATTTACTTTGGTGACAGCGCTTATTTGTTTATCCATTTAAAAAAAAAAAAGTGCTGTCCTATTTAGTTTGATGGGCGTATAAACCTCGATGTCATCAGTTTTTAAAAAACAGACCCAAGAGGCAACGTATACAATAAAAAAAGAATTAGGCCCAGAATGGACCCTTGGGTCACTCCACAAGTAGGGTGTACAGTTCTGGAAGAACAATCTCCTAAATGTACCAAGAAACTTCTACTAGTAACGTATGATTTACACCATGTCAGAACCGTGTCTTTGATTCTAACTTCATGTTTCAAATGAGACAGAAGCATCTTGTGGTCCACAGTGTCAGAGGCAGCAGACAGGTCTAGAACAGGGATCCTCAAATCCAGGCCTCGAGGTCTGGTGTCCTGCAACTTTTAGATGTGTCTCTGCTTCAACACACCTGAGTCAAATATAGAAGTCATTAGCAGGACTCTAGAGAACTTGACTGCATACTGAGGAGGTAATTCAGCCATTTGATTCAGGTGTGTTTAGATCAGGGACACATCTAAACCCTGCAGGACACCGGACCTCGAGGCCTGGATTTAAGGATCCCTGGTCTAGAAGCACTAAAACTGCAGGGCTACCAGATTCAGCAGTTAAAAGCAAATTATTAAAAATCTCAAAAGAGCAGTCTCCGTTCTGTGATCTAAAACCTGACAGAAACTCTTCCCACATACCATGCAAATTTTAAAATGTCTGAAGTTGGTTAAAGATAACTTTTTCAGAAATGGTCATTTTGATATCAGTCTGTAGTTCGAGAGAACAGCTGGTCAGGGTTGCTGAGAGAAACAGATCCCTTACACTAATACCATGTGTCAGAACCCGGCTCCTAAAGGACACATTGGTTGTAAATGAGCCACTCCAGCAGCTTTGACATAATGACCATAAGTGATGCTGTAGAGATGATCCAGGTCGGGCATGTTGTGAGTCTGAGCTGCTTTTCTGCACAGCACAGCTGTAACTTGCCAAACTTGCTAGTTACAGAAATGCTGCTGACTGGATGTTACTTTCACTTTTTTTTAACACCAGCTGCAACACAGAGGAGGTAACAGTTAGGAACTGTGATGGTTACAAGAAAAATATATACTGTAATTGAAGGGTGAAGATGGACTTGAACCCTGAACCCTGAGCCCTCAGAAAGAACCAGATGCACTACAAGCAGGCTTATTGACTGTAAACACGACTGAAAAAGAAACCGGTTGTGTTGCGATCTTTTTCCTGCCACTGGCCATACTCATGAATCAAAGATAGAAATTTGTACACACCTGTGATCTGACATAAACAGCATAAACACCCAGTGAGGCTCTCTCTTTATCACTGTCTAGAATCAGCTGATTAATATCTTTAGTGTATATGAATATACTCATTGCATTAACAGAAATAGCTGGACTTGGACCCACGGAAGATTCAGGATCTTATAAGATTTAAAATGAGCTGCTGGATCTTTGTGATCTTTTTGTTTGTTATGGAGTTCATTGTGAAGCTTCTCTTTCATTCTGATTTTGAATAAAGGACTCTTGTAACGAAATATTTTGTGCTTCCTAAAATATCTGAGTGTTTCTTCCACTGCTGATTAAAGAAGATTTATCTGATTAAAGTTGTAAACTTTTCTCTAATACAGTTTACCTGGTAACACAGTGCTTTTATTTGTGTTTTGGCTGCTCCGGGTAAAGATCTGAGGAGTTTATTTTTAGATCATATGAATGTGTGTGTTGTGGTGTTGCAACAGGACACAGCAGCCCTCAGCTGACGTGATCCACAAAGAAAACAAACACACACGTCTTGCTGTGATGAGCCACAAAAAGGGAATCCTAAACATTCAGTGACTCCTGTTTGACAGATACGGTGCATTCCTCAGAGAAGACTCGACCACTTCCAGAGCAAGCTGGGAAATTTTTTTTAAGGGGTTTGTGTCTCTGCTAATTGTGAATGATTAACACAAGGAAAACCTCTGTTTAAGTTATGAGATAAATGTGAATCAATAATTTTAAAAAAAAGTATATAGTAGGTATATAATCTAAGGATTTCTTAAACATTTGAATATTCCTCTCAATCTGAGTAGTTCATTTTGGGGGAAAAGAGTAGACGCTGCTAATGACATGCAGTGAATCAGGTGACCCTGAAGGATGGTTTAGGGTCACCTGACCCTAACTACATTCATCAGCCACTTTGTTATGTACACTTGTTCAGCTGCTTGTTAATGCAAGTATTTCATCTGCCAAATACACAAAATACATGCAGAGATGTAGACATGCTGCTGAAGATCCATGTGAGAATCAGAATGGGGAAGAAAAGGTGATTTAAGTGCCTCTGAACATGGCATGGTAACTGGTTCCAGACAGGCTGGTCTGAGTATTTCAGAAACTGTTGATCTGCTGGGATTTTCCCTACAGCCATCTGTAGGGTTTACAGAGAAAGCTCTGAAAAAGAGAAAATATCCAGTGAGCAGAAGTTCTCTGGGATCAAAGGAGACTGCCCAGACTTTTGTGTTAATAGGAAGGCAACAGTAGCTAAACCAGTACGACTGTGGTATGTAGAACAACACCACAAAATGTCAAACCTTAGATGGGCTACAGCAACAGAAGACAACACCGGGTACAGAACAGGAGACTGAGGCCTCAACTGAGGAGGCCCAGAGGTATGTTAGTCCGTTAATTGAGGTGCAGAAGGGCCTTAAGAGAACAGGTTCTGGATGAAAAAGAAGTACAACATGTCCAAATACTCCCAAAACTGCCAAACAAAGACTCACAGCTCTTGCCACTGAGCTGAAGAGGGAATAATAGCACAAGGGCAGACCCACCAAGAGCTGAAACTGAGCAATACATGAAGATCATCTTGGAGAACATCACAAAGGCAGAGATCCAACAAGAAGTCTCTAGAATGAAGAGCTTTGCAACACCAGAACTGTATGCCAGGAGTGACCGAGACATCGACTCACTGATCCACTGCACCAGGATCTACAGTGAATACTTCGAGATCTCATTCAGGCTGGATAAGTCTGGCTGAATGGTTGCAAAAAGAGGGAAGGTAATACAGACTGAAGGGGTGGAGCTACCAGAAGGCAGAGTAGCAGATATACAGGACAGGACAGCTACAAGTACCTGTGTATCTCACAGGCCAATAGGAACCATGATGAAGGTCACCCACAGCCAAATACCTTCAGAAGGTAAGACAGGTGCTGAGAAGCCAGCTGAATGGTCAGAATAAGATCCAGGCCATCAAAACATATGCCCTACTGGTCATCAAATACTCAGCTGGAACAATAAACTGGCCACAGGAGGATATACGTGCCACTGATGTGAATACACAAAAACTAATCACAATGCAAGGAGCTCTCCACCCTAAGTCCAGCACCCTGAGGCTCTATGAGCAACAGAAAGAAGGAGGGTGATGATTAGTGAGTGTAAGAGCCACAATCCATGATGAACTATGAAGAATCTGGAAGATGGCTCCCCAGAATGCTCCAAGAATGCCTCAGGCTCCTGAAGACATATGGTGAAGCAGAACAGGAAGAGGAACTATGATGGATGACCAAGTCCCTGCATGCATTGACAGATAGAAGAAGTGGCTGACATCAAGAAATCCTGCCAGTGGAAAAGGCCAGCTTAAAGAGTGAAAAGAGGTGAAGAAAAAAACCCTAAACTGGAACAGTGGCTTCAGCAGATTCCAGGTACAACATCAGAGGTCTCTGTCCAGAAGAGCACAGTCCTAGAAACAGCTAAGATCTGTGCAGAACCTTCAGGACCTGAGCTTGAAGAACATCATCCTTCTACCGTTGCTCAGTAGAGAACATCTTGACCTACTGTCTGTGCCTGTGGTTCAACAGCTGCACAGCAGCAGACAGGAAAAGACTCCAGCAAGTCATCAGCACAGCTCAAAAAGGCTGTCCCCTGCCCTCCCTTCAGGAATTGTTCAGTGCCCGCTGCGAGAAGAGGGCACAGAGCATCCTCCAGGACCCCCTCACACC
The DNA here is from genome assembly GCA_034780415.1 of Cichlasoma orientale. Classification (NCBI taxonomy): domain Eukaryota; kingdom Metazoa; phylum Chordata; class Actinopteri; order Cichliformes; family Cichlidae; genus Cichlasoma; species Cichlasoma orientale. Next base: position 8,786 of record JAVDPK010017122.1, on the reverse strand, counting down.
CTGGATATTCTTTGTTTCAGTTGCTGCCATCAGGCAGATGCTTCAGGACAATGAAGGACAGAACAAACAGACTGAGAAACAGCTTTTATGCAAGGTCATCATTGAAATGAGTGTGTGTGTGCAGGTGTGTGTGTGTATCAGGGCTGGTTTCTTCTCAATTAAATTAAATTCACATTTTATTATTATATATTATGTATTTTGTTTTTATTATTTTTACCACTATACTTTTTATTATTTATTGTTTCTGAGGCACCAGGAAGGACTGCACTTTTAATCGCATTGTACAACTTGAGTGTACAATTACAATAAAGATTCTATTCTATTCTCATTGAATATCTAAAATTTGTTGATCTCAGATCTCTCTGAGCAACAAAATACAACCTGATGAGTTACATGAAGTCAGACGACTGTTGAGCTGTAGTTCAGTGTTAAATACAGCAGAGCGCAGCATTACACAAAGCTTCCTGTATTTCTGAACTGTGTAGCAGCTTCTCATTCAAGTCAAAGTCAAAGTCTCTTTATTGTCAGTACCACATATGTGCAGGACATGCAAAGGTCTGAAACTGCATTACTCTCAGACCTGAGGTGGAACAGTGCAAACAGTATAAATAAAAATGCAAAAGAATGTGGATAGTACTAAAATTTAAGAAATAAGTTTAAATAAATATAAAAATAAGTAAACGCTAGTGACATGAGGCACTTAACATAATAATACATCTTGAGGTGTTGCATGACTAGCTGTTTGAAGTACTTCATGAAGATGGGGGTGAGTGCAACCAGACTGTAATCACAGAAACAGGTGGGTGACGACTTCTGCAAAAATATTGTATGCAAGCACATGTGGAAAGTATTTATTTATTTATTTTACTTCTGTTCCACTTCAGAGAGAAATACTTCATATTTTACTTTACTGCAGTTGATTGAGATTTATTTACTTTAAAATTTTTAACTTTTGCATACAAAATATGTGTAGTTTTTAATAACAAAATACTTTGTTATTAATCAAACTACCCGATAATATTTACAAGAAAACCTGGAAAAAATTGTCAATTAATATAAAGTTATTATATTTGAAAATTTAAAAAAAAAAAGGATTTTGTACACATAAGAATTTACTATTTAAACAGTGGCAGTACTTTGTTGGAGGACGTGTTATAGCACCCAGACTGTATGAGTATTTTTATGGGCAAAATGGGAATAAAGTTAGAATGCCAGGACAGGGCATTCATTTCAGAAGTGAGAGAGCAAGTGGAGAATTTCCACGTCTGGTATCAGTGTGTGTGGAAAGACTTCCCTCTCAGCTGATTTTCAGAATGTCATGTAGGCTTTCTGCCTCCATCCGCAGTCTTCTATTTGATCTAGCTTTTGACTCAGGACTCCAACCAAAACTAAACAAAAATGACTTGTGACTATTCTCATACCAAACCACTGCTGCATATATCACTGTGCATGTGATTAGGTAAATCAGTAATTCTTTATGTGATACTGAGACATAATATGAATGTTTGCACAAAACGGGTTAACACATTTAATGTTCCGAAACAGTATCTTTCAACCCAAATTATCTTATTTTTTCTAACAAAGTTTTTGGTGCTTAAACTTATACAAAATTCAAGCAAAATGAAACTTAGAAGACAAACTTCAAAATAAAACTAGCAATAAAGTTTTCTGACACCAGATTTAAACCCTAGTCGTCCTGGGTGAAAGTCATTGGCAATTTGGCTGCTGCCAAGTTTGTTTTGTTTGTTTTGTGTTTTGTTTTTGTTTTCCAGAGCCAGAAGTGACCTTATTTAGGCATAAGAGTAGAGCGCTAAGTCATCAACTAACGTTAGCTAACCTGGTTAGCAAGCTGTTTCCATAAACTGTGACAGTGCATGGCACAGGTTCATGGTTTTGGGCTTAGGTTATGTTTAGGTAAATTAGTTGCTTTGGTGTATACAAAGCACTAGATGTTGACCTCCCACTGGCCAGCTTGTCTTTGAACTCTTTTTAGTTAAGACTTCCAGTTTTGTAGTTTTCCCCATGTTTCCCCCTTCTTTAAAAACATTTATGGGTTTATTTGGCTTGATGATTGCATAGTTCACTTTTGCTCGTTGAATATTGTGTATGACCTCTGTCTGGAAAGTTGTGCAGGATTTTTATCTTCATCTGCTGTATACTTTGGTGCTTCTCCCTTGTAACTGTTAATTGCATTAAAATGCTCTAAATGTCACAGTTGAGAGGTCCTGTTCCCTGAACATAATTAACTGAGATGAAGCTTAGCAGCTACAGTTGCCTATGGCAGCATACCTGTCATTCAAAGTGGCCATAGTCCTCACTTTAAACCTTTGCAAAATCTAAATGAGTGATTTAAAAACAAAAAACAAAAAAAAAAAAAACCAACTATGTCATTCTGAAGTCCATCAAACGGACATGAAATATAACACACCAAGAGAACAACAAAAACATTAGGCTACATGGTAACTAATGATAAAACAACACAAATTCAAAGCAGTTCAGCACCACGGATAGCGATCGGATCATTTTGACACCCACTTTATCGATTTCAGAGCCTGTATCAGTAGCTTTTAAGTTTGGTAAAACTGGCACAGCGGCTTTGGCCTTACACCGTGCTCATCTGGATACATTCAGGAGAGGGCCCACCTTCTTCAGCTCTCCTCAGACATGATAGAGGCCTGGCTACCTGAAATTTTATCCTCTCTCCCATCTGGGCCCCCTCTAGGCCCGGGCTTGGGCCATGCCATCCTCCCAGCCCCCCCAGAAGCCCCACCCCTGGCTCTAGCAGATTCTAGGAATGACATCCAAACCCTCTGTCCAGAAGAACACAGTCCTGGGAACAGCTAAGATACTGACCCTCAAGCTCCCAGGCCTCTGGTAGAGGACCTGAGCTTGGAGGACAAAGATCGCCCCAGGGCAAGTGGGGATTTTTTTATGGGTTATATCTAGGAATCGTTTGTAATAAAGCAACTCTTCTCTGGATAAATCCTCTGCTCTGCCTGAGCTCACCCCTATCTCAGAAACAGAAGTCTTTTTCTGCCACACTCTTTTCAGAAACACGTGTAAAACCTGTGCTTGACGAAGAGACTATTATTTTGTTAGCATATTATTTGCTCCCTCATTTTTTGAGCATCAAATTTACACTACTCCTGGTAGAATGCTGGTCATTAATAAGGTGAACTAGCTGCATCTGTTTGTTTATAAATGTATAAATTATAAATTTGCCCTAGATCTGGCCCGTCTATCAAAGTTGTGCCTGATGCGTGGATTCTGCGTGGTCCACCAGCGGCAAGTCTGAGATTTATCAATCATGATATTATCACAAAGAAGTAGCTTGTAAATTTCCATCTTGACCATCTTCCATCTTGGTCAGCCACTCAGCTAAAAACTGAGTGGCTGATTCTGTCTTATTGCCATTTTATCCCAGTTTTATTGCCATCTTGATGCACCAAAGTAGGAAAATTCTTCTGAAACTGTTCCACAATTTATAGGCAGTTATTTTCAGATCGGTGAACCTCATCCCAGCTTTTCTTCTGAGAGATTCTGCCTCTCTAAAATGTTCCAAAATGTTCCTCCAGCTGATTCTAGTTAGCACAGCTTACTTTTCCATCTCTTTGTTACCATGTCACATTTTTTTTGTAACGTGTTGATGCACTGTAAAAAAGAATTTGTTGACTCAACTTGACTTAGTCAAGTCATCTTGTTGCTTTGACTGAATTAAGTTTTAATTATGTAAAGCTTCAAGTGAACTACACTTAAATAAATTAATTGATCCAACATGCTGTTTGTTGACTTAACTTTTTTATAAACTAATTTGGATTAAAAATGATTAGTTAGTTGAACTGAAAACATGTAATCTGAACTCAGTTTATCAAGTTTTTCTAAATGTGGATCAAACTAGCGCCACATAAAATCCCATTTAAACATTTCATATGTTTTCTGTGTTCTATTGTGAATAAAATATCAGTTTATAAGATTTGCAAATTATTGCATTCTGTTTTTATATAAAATGTATACAGTGTCCCAACTTTTTTGGAATTGGGATTGTAAATTTTTGACCTGTTGCAGTCAGTGTTCACTGTAGCAATTCAGGGAAACAAGTCACTTAAACACTTTATATTGAGGCAAAAAACATGAGAGCAACTGACCAGGTTATCTGTTTTTTTCTAAGTAACCTTTACATGAATCACTTGAAATATTTCATTCCAGTGTGACTGAAAGTAACCAGAAAAATCAGCCACTTCAAACAGATGTTGTATTAACTGAATTGCCAAAAGGGTTTGGGGATTCTTGCTGTCTGACCCAATCAGAGACATATTCATCCACACTTCAGTGTTTTGCATGATCGAGTCTGACTTTCTGGAAACTCAGTGAATTCAAATTAAATTTAAATTCAATGTTATATTACCCCACAGGCCATTAGGATGGTTTAAGTGTGATAGTTGGCCATATTTAGCTTAAATCAAATGAAAGACAGGCGTGAGAGAATGGAGGCAGAAAACATAAGGTCATGAAAGGCCTTAAACTGGTGGTGTTCATTCTCAGACTGCTCTCCTGCTTACACAGAAGAGTGAGACCTGTTGATGGCAGTGTGGGGAAACATCCATGTGTCCATAGATGAAAGCAGACCCAGCTGTGAGACTACAGCTGTTTATTTATTTTCAACACTGTGTAATGGAAGAGTGGTGATAAAGATGATGGTGGGCGGCTGGCAGGAGTGAGATGAGGGCTGCTGGAAAGCTTTCTGAGCTGAGTGGCAGACCAGCTCTCACTGGCTGGGCTGGAGCTGAGAAAAAGAATGGGAGAGGCGTTTGGACGAGGCAGGCGGATGAGGCTGATTGGCGAGGAATCACTTTGATGGGATGGATGATGGATGAAAAGCTTGAGCAGTTATACAGATGGGAAGATGAAGGGCAGGTGTAATCAGGCAGGTAACAAGTAAAAAGGAATGAAGTGCTACACTTGCATGAAATGATTATGACTGAATGTGGTCGGTAAAAAAGTAATTTTATGTCCTGATTTCTCTATGACCTCACAGCACTAATTAAGGACATTAAGGAAATGTTGCCCGGCCTTCATATTTTCAGTCAAATTCAATTGAGATGAACATGATTGTGTTCTTGTGTAATGTATTTTAAAAATAAATCTGCACTTATCAAGAGGTCTGGGGGTTTGAAAATTAAAATAATTTATTTTTGACACAAGCAGGTGCAGATTCAAAAAGGTCACGTTCCCCAGAAAAGACATATTAATGTCCTGATATCAGGTAGAATTATCAGCTTAGTACGCCACGACTCTTCTGGCAAACAGAAGAATAAAACATGTGAATGAAGAGTCTGATGTTCAACATTGACTGGGGGTGGACTCCCACACCTCTAATTAATGCATGCAATCCTTGTAGCTGATGCTTCTGAAGCAGACAACCTCCCACTGTGGAGGAAGGAAGAGAGGACAACTTTTCCCCATTTCATTCTCCTGACATCGGCCTGAGCTCATGTATGAAACTGGCTTCAGCAAAAACTGAAAAGTAATTTTTTTTTTTTTTTTTTTGCTGGATGTCTCTTTTGCTATCGCATCTGCAGCACAAATACAATAAAACAGAAAGCTGCACACTGATTTTATCAAAATGTCTTCTCCAGGTGGTTCTTTTCTATTTCCCTTCATTCAGTCTGAAAGCACAAATTGAAAATGATTCACGTAAAAGCCTTTTATTGAAAAGCTGCAGGGAGTTGTGCTTTTTACCTGATTTTATCCCAATATTTGTGAGTAATTTCTTGTTATCTCTACAAAGGAGGGGAAGAGTGCAAAGTTAGCACACACTAGACACATTAACTGGAAATAGGGCAGATGGAAACAGGAAGTGATGTTATGTGGTTCAGTGTGAAACTGTTGCATGTTGTTTTTCTCTTTAGGAGTTTAAAGAGAGAGAAAATCCAACCTAATTGCTCCTCAGGAAGCTTCTAGAAGATCAAGAAGAAAATGGAAAATCCCCTCACCGTTCATACATCAGAGGCTGTTTAGTCTGCAGGGCTGCACTGCCTCCTCCATCAGCTGTTGCTTCATTCATTCACGCACGCAAACCTTTTTTGTTTTTTGGCACTTCTTTTGTCCATTAAATCTGAAACCTGTTGTCACTGACATCCTCCTCCTCATCTGTCCTACAAGGTTTGAAAACAGAGCTGCTTCTACACAGAAAAACCACTGAGGGTCACCTTGATCTTTTTTTTTTTCCACCACCTTTTATGATCTTTGATAAGCCCGTCTTTATCCTCCCAACACAGGCATTTTTCCTTATCTCCTACTCCTTCTTTCTGCTTCCTTTTGTGAGTAAAAAAATAAGCTAACCCTGCAGCTTTTCTCTTGAGGTCTTAGCCGCCTTCTTCTCCATTTCCTTGGCCCATCGGCGGCCTTGCCAACAGCTTCAGGCTTGTTTTCTTTTGGAGGTCTTCTGTTTGTGCTTCTGTCAAGTTAAAAGGAAGGAGGAAAATCATCAAACAGGCTGCTTTTAATGTTCTCTGTCACCAACAGGAGAAGAATTCTGGTTTTTAAGGAAGGATAGAAGAAAGGGGGGAAGAGCTGAAGAGCATAATTTATTCAAATCAACAGTGTGTACACAAAACAGTCTGTGCACACTCAGTGTCGAGGTTATTTCTAATGAGTTACAGTGCTGCAGCAGCGGGAGTGACACAGACCAACACGTCTGACAGCGCAGAAACAAACGCTGGCAGCAGCGGAGCGTTCAAACACACTGTGAAGCAGACGAGACTCAGATCTGATGTCTCACTCTCAGTTATCTCCTCAGAGGGTCGCTCGCTTTCACCTGCCGCTGACTGGACAGGAAATTACAGCGGCTGGAAGCAGTGATGGGTCGCAGACACTCGGGGTCAGAAAACGGAGAATGCTTTCTCATATGAGATGAGTAGAAAGTTATCATTGCTGTAATAGAAAAATCTAGTGAGCCTTGATATGTTTCCCCTTAGATAGCGATCACTTTCTTACATGACAAAAGCATGTTTTTTTCTTCAGTCACACGATGTTGTTTGCAGCAGGATTCATTATCTGTGTCACACAACATGGACTCTGAGTGTTGCGGTGCTCAGAGCCCTTAAGCTGCTCCTCTATCAGGGATAGCACTCATCAGTTTGACCTTGCTATCATTTTGTTTCTTTTTTATTTACTGCTGGATTTAAGTATAGAGTAACAGTGTTTGCAGAAGAAAATAGGCTTTCAAGTATTCAAACACAGGGATGTTTGAGGCGAGAGAGACCAAAACAATCCAATTCAACCCAGTCAGTTAACACCGAGTCTGTAGTGCCTTTGGAGTGCTGAGGTAAAATTACTGTGGTTTTATTTCAAATTACTGGTATTTTTTTTCCTGCAGTGTACTTCTGTAATCAGACATGATTGCATGACGCTAACGTGTCCCACTGACTTTGATGACACAGATCATTTCCCTCTGTGAACGGTTAACCCCCTAAAAGCTGTCAGATTCGCTCAGTGACAGCTCCATATGCAGTCTTTGCACTGGTCAGTGGTTCCTGTTGTAATCTTTAGCTCATCTCTTCCAGTGTGTTTCTGCTCTGATATCTTACTGTTAGTGAATTTATTCTCGGCATCTCTTGGAATCCACCTCAGCCGGGGCCTCTCTGTGTGGAGTTTGCACGTTCTCCCCGTGTTTGTGTGGGTTTCCTCCGAGTTCTCCGGTTTCCTCCCACAGTCCAAAGCAAGGTTATAATAGTTTTGGATTTTACAATACAGTTCCGCTTTATTTTGTTTGAACTTTTTCTCTAATTCAGTTAGTTTTAATTAGTGTTCAGAGTGGTTTCAATCGTTTTTATTTTTGTTTAATGCTTATTTTAGTTTTTTCACACTTTGTCAGGTGCAAGATTCAAGGTGCAACTAATTTATCCATGCATCCTCCCACTTGCGGTGTATTAACCAGCCAGCAGTTATTTTTTTCAGTGAAAACATTATGGCTGTCACCTTGCTGCATGGCTGTGATGCTGGTTCTCTGTCAGAGCTGCTCAGAGACACTTGCTTAGTTAGATATTAATTAGACTTCTGCACTGCATCTTTGCGGGGCCTATGTACGCAACCTTCCGGCATTAATAGATGTGTGAGCTGCATTATGTGTGTTAATTACCTTGCGGTCGTGCGCCAGTGTTTTCTATGTGGTGCTGGCCAACAGAAACAAAAAAATGCTGGGACTGCCCCCCCCCCCCCCCTTGGTCCTCGCTCTTTATGGTCTTTTTTTGGCTGCAAACATATTTGTCCTTCTGTTTCTTTCCCTCACATTCATTCTGATAGTTTCAGCAGTCTCCCTCCAGGAATTTGCTGACATTTGTAAGTCCCTATATTGATACTTTGATTATAATTCCTGATTGTTATTCTCTCACTGATAAATTCAAAAACTGCAGCAAAAAGTAGCTGGAAATTCACGAGAGGACTCAGCAGTGCTGAACAGGACCCGACCTGTAGTTATATTTCTCGAGAGGTGCAGGTGAGGTTCAGAGCGGTTTCTGCAGCCGCCTTGTGCTCTTCTCAGGTGGACTTTGAGGTTGGTGGTTTTTTTCCCCTTGAGAAATGTTCCACACATTTCACACAAGACACTCGCTTCTATCTGTCTCACTATCGTACTCAATGAAATCCCATATGGGACTCTGCCGCTTTCTCCCAACTTTTACTGCTGCCATTATTTTACAGACTGGCGCGGTGAGCGCACACACACACACACACACACACACACACACACACACACACACACACACACACACACACACACACACACA